>QRDG01000186.1:600000-887162 GCA_012064385.1 Puccinellia tenuiflora
AGGACCAAAAAAAGAGTTCGGTACAGAAGGAGACAACGAGGGACGAGAGGGTGATACACTTTTCGGTTGTTCATAGTCCGGTTTTGTCTTCTGAGTCCTGCCAACCTATCATTTTATACTCGATTCGAGATGGAGGATGTGCGTTCTAATTTTCCTTAACGTTCTTTTTATATGGTAGTAGTAGTTTTTTTATTTTTGTGAATTCGCTAAAGAATGATTTTTATTGTACCCTAGATCAAAGATTTGGCTCAAAAAACGTTATATACACGCTATATTCGTCATATATATATTTTTCCTTAAAATTAATGAGAATCATTTTCTGTCCAAACTTTTTATACAAATACAATACTTAATCATCTTTAAGCATAAAAATGATTTATTTATTTTTTATTTATTTATTTTGCACATATCAGATGCACAGATACCCAAGATCCATTAGTACGTCCCGAAGCAAGCTCACTTTTAGCAAAGAGTACGTTCGCCTATGCCTTTCGGTTTACCACGACCTCCCATGGTAAACACACGACAAAGAATCACCTAATCCAACCACTAGCCATGAATGACGAGTAGGAGGGACAACAGAACAGAGACCCGAGAGTGGACGATCTACCCTGGGGGCATCTACCCTGTTTTTATTTAAAATGTGTAAAAAAAATTGAAATAAAATTTTATGTGTGCATCTCTCTGAAATATTCGTGCAGCATAAATTTTTGTGAAAAAATAAAATTTTATTTTGCCATCACAAAAAAGACAAATTTTGAGAACAAAACTTTTCACAAGACCTTTTTTTGTCATTTTTACACAAACCAAAATAATCATTATTTTTTGACGAAAATTTCTGAACGCATATAGAACATGAATATGCACGTCCACAATTTTTTTTGAATTTTTCTATCATTTAGAAATATGTTTTTTGAAAACGGGGTAGATGTCCCATGTTCATCCATGCATTTTCCCTCAGAGACCACATCATATTATCAAGAGGCGAGCTTATTTTGTTTTCCTCCGAAACTCCTATGGAAAATAGCCCAATCGATATGATAATATGAATTTCGAAACAATCTTGGTGGACAGATGTCTATTCCTTTGTCCAAAATTCCTATATTTTTCCTTTGTAAAAAATATATCCAGCAAGTTACAGTGGCTAATGGTAAAACATATGCTACATCTACTTCTGTAAACACCTCCCAAATCAGTATGAATTTGGACCTGAACTTTTGCATGATTATAAATGACCACACGAATAATAAGCAAAGTAAAAACATGGACCAAAATATCATTCTTTCACCTTTTTGTATGGCAACATCTTCCTATAGCCAGTCAGGTCGCTACATAACAAACCAATACAGGAGAGGATGCATAATTATATGGTAGACATATTCATGTATAGTTAATTAAAAAATGTTGTCCTCGAGTCATTTGTCTAACAGGTGCAGTATCTCACACGATTTTAAAACGGCAAAAGCAACCATACAAGAGAGGATGTCGCTATTGCTATGAGTGTCATCTGTAAAAAGTTCAAATGTCTGACCTAGACTATTATCTACACATGCAGCAACAAAGTAAGCTCATCGGTACGTCCATAATGTGCATATGGCAAGCTTCCAGTTCTACGACCATATGCAGCGTACTCCTCTGAAGAATCCATCGTCACCTGATGGCTATGAATCATGGCCATTGGCATCAGGAGCTGGTGGTGGTGCTTCTAGTGCGAGAGTTTCCTGCTCGGCGATTGGTGCTTCGGCAGTTCCATTCCTCCGCTGCAGGGCACGAGATTTAGTTTCAAATGAGATAACTGGACTGGTCAAAATCAAGAAAAAGATTCACACATGGAAGTTTGTATTTCGAAAAAAAAATATTTAGCACTCTAACTCTGATAGGAACATGTATACTTGTCAACTGTCGTAGTGTTTACACTAGAACTCCTGGCAAGTTCACAAAAATGGTATTGCACGACTCCGATTTCAGGTTATGAATATATGAAGAAGGTAATTCTGTATGTCAACTCTGATAAGGCAGGTTTGTCAATCTAATGGAAGCAGAGAATTGTTGACTTACAACATCATTGTTTGCTGGTGGCACAACTTGCAGAGGTGCAGTATGATTTTTCGGGACGTCTCTCATTAAACCCTAGGAAGGTCAAAGATGTTGGAGAAGGTTCATTAACATCATAATAGTGTGGTAAAATTTGTGAGGATTTTCATTGTATGATACTATGATGTCATTTCACTCAATTTGTGAAAAACAGCATATATGTAATTGCATAATGTGAATCTGGCAAGCCCTTCCCTTTCTTAATGCTAAATATAACAACACACTGTTGTTTAGGTAAGGAATTCAAACTTCAAAACCTAACTATGAGGCATATAGAAGGTTTTAGGGGATGTTAAAATTTCATGATAATATATACTCAGTGCTTCAAGATGGGTAGTACAGATGAGCTAAGATCAGGGATGCATTCACCAGTTCTGCACTTATATTTTTTTGATTGAATGTTCCCTAAAGCCCATTACAAACCAGATTATAGCTGAAAACAAATTACCGACACTATGCAGCTTATCACTTGATATAAGCGGAAAAACAACAAAAGACACAGTTGCCAACAAAGTTAAAAAAACATCTTACAGGATATCAGAGCATTTGCATCTAACAGCTGGGCTCTAGAGAATTAAGAGATACTCCCTCCGTTCTAAATTATAAGATGTTTTTGATATTGTAACTTGGACTACATACGGAGCGAAATGAGTGTACCAATATACTAACCCGATACATCCGTATCTGAAAAACGCTAAAAATCTAAAACATCTTATATTTAGAAACAGAGGTAGTAGTTCCTTAGTAATGTTAATAAAGGAGACAGGGCCTCTTTACAGTCATATGGGTTGTGCAACACGCCAACACCACAGCCTGCTATGGATATTGGTACAAGCACTAAGATCTAGAACCACACTAACACAATACCCTCAAGCATTTAATTACCTTATTTGCCCACATTAGTCCACATGCATTGCACAAAGTCCTTGGTCCATCCGGTCCTTTACGCATCATAGGAGTCGATGTCGAACTAACACCACAATGCTGACATCTGAACGAATTGGAAGAATTATTACCGTTTTGCACTCTGAAGCGAGTTGTAGCAATGAATAAATAGCGACATGTGAATACAAGTGTGCAGGAAGGATCTATTGGCATCCAATGATCAGAAGTACTTCAAGCAAATAAACAATACCAAGTAATTTTTTGATAAGCAACAACCAAAGCAAGAAAGAATGAGATAGAACTGCTAGACTTAGTAACAGTGAGTGATGCATGTCATTTTGATTCAATGAATTCAGTTCTATGTAGCATATGAGCCCGTGGAATAATATTTTAGAGACACAAGAGTATGAGATAGTGGTATGGAGCCAACAAGAAGCCAGGCAACTAACAACACTAGATGAGACGCAACTTTAATTTCGTTTGTACATACCAGCAAAGTACTCGCTATCCTACAAGGCAGATGGGACATCACACCAAAGCTAAATTCCAACAATGCAAGGATCCATTTACAATCTAATAGAGCACTTGTTTGCATGCAAATATCATCCTTCCTTCTTAACTTACGGAATCTGGATAAAACAGTTTCAAGCACCTATATATACCCTAATAGAGAGTATCAAACATAGTATAAACAGTACAGAAGTTTGCAGACTTACACAGAAGCACATGGAGGCCGATCTTCCAGAGCACCCCAATTTGTTGAGCCATCTGAATTAGTCCCAGCAGATGCTGCAGCTTCAGCCTTTGCTTTTGCCGATGTAAACTGACCTTTATGGCGCTGCATCCTGCAAATATGAACGAAGTATGTCTAGCAATTATAAGACAATATGCAAAGGGCGAAGCTGACTTTCATGTTACCAAGCTAGCACTGACCTATGCGCAACTTCCTTCCTAACACTATAACGGATCTTCTTATCAAAGTTCCTCTCCTTGCGCTTTTGGCGGAACCTCATCAGCGATTCCATACGGTGTGAAAAATTCATCGCCTATGTCATCAGAGAATACACACGATAACATAAGCACCACGTGATTTGAGAGCTTCGCAATGGACGAATGACACGGCTCACCAAGATAGGTCTAAACCTTACTGTATGATGATGTCGAAGACGACGGCCCCGGGACCGATCCCGGCGGGAGCTCCTTTCCTCCAAGCAACAAGAGCACCGCTTGCACCTGCGGAGTTACCAAATTCAAAGCAATCTAAGCACATAGGGCAGGGTGGGCGAGAGAGAGGGAGAGAGAGAATCGCAGGGGAAAGGATCAGAGGCGCACCTTCTCGGCGGACACGTTCTCGAAGACGAAGGCCTCGCCCTGGAACGACAACGTGAGCGTGTTCGCCGCAGGTTGCTGCACACCGGCCGTGAGCGCCATCGCCCCGTGCTGCGCGTGCTCCCCCGCCGCCGACGCGTCCATCGGGACGGCCTCCCCGTTGCCGTACTCGTACCCGTACTCGATCCCTTCCTCTCCGTCCTCCTCCTCCCCCTCTTCCTCTTCCTCCTCCTCCTCCTCCTCCTCATGCCCCTCCTCCTCGTGCTCCGGATGCGGCTCGTACTGCTCCATCGCCCCCGGCTCCGTCTCCGGCTGCGGCTGCAGCGCGGCCATCGCCGCCGCAGCAGCCGCCGCCTCCTCGTCCTCCGCCGGCTGCGGCAGCTCCGGCGGGGGGCGCTCCGGGCCGCGGCGGGGCTGGTAGGGCTTGGTGGCGTCGTGGTGGCCGCTCATGGTGGGGGATGGGATCGGATCGGACGACGGGGGTGGAACCCTAGGCAGGAGGCTCAGATGTATTTGGGCGGATGCAGATGGGTTTGTTACGCGGCGCGTGGGCGGTGGCGCCCGTGGATTTGTGGCCGTTCGATATACGCCCCTTTCGGCTCCTCTTTTTCTTTCTAACCGCCGAGAACGAGGAATAAAAAATATGGATTTTTTTAGCGAAAAAATAATATATGGATGGATGCCGGCATATGCTCGCTTCACCAAGTTCTATAAATGGCCCTAGAAAACAAAAGTAATAATTGAAGTGATCTAAAAAAAACAAATGAATAGAAGTGTTTGCTAGATCTGTTGACATGGCCTCCGGGTATACTCATGGAGTACAATGCGACTCATTATGGAGGTAGCCTAGCTAGACCCAATACGTAATTAACTACAGCTCTTATAAACCCTACCTGGCTACCCATATAAAGTCAGGTAGGGGCATCCGAATAGACATCTCATAACTAAGACACAACACCCACCGCCTAAGCTTCTAAGCCGGCCGCCACCATGTAAACCAATCTATCATGATCATAGTGACTCATAGCAGGATGTAGGGATCCTCCACCGAGGGGACCCGAACCTGGGTAAACTCCGTGTTTGCAATCTCGCTCCCGGAATCTCCTACGCCGCATAATCCACCTCTCGTAAGCTACCCGTATAGCATCTGCCGTGATAATCCCACGACAGTTGGCGCCGTCTGTGGGAATCGCGACGCTTGGAGTGGTGATCCGGGCGGGATCCCTCGAAATCTTCATCAACAACCGCGACCCTCGACTCACCGGTCTCATCCACGATCCAATCTGCATCACGCCCAGGACTCCAGCGACAACGGCGGCGCACAGCGCGGAGGCTCGCGCGATCCAATCTGGCCGCCAGCCTTCGACCCACTGACGAGAGCTACGTTCATGAGATCGCATCTCCGGACGTGTACTCCATTCCGGGCGGCCTCGGCGATCGCGCCGCCAGACGCACCTGCGCCCGCACCTCGCCCCGGCTGCCACATGCACATGAGCGTGCATCCACCTGAGCGCCCTCTGCCAACAACCCGTCGTACAGGTCCCAGAAGCGTGCGGTGGCGACTCCGTTCGATCTAGTGTACAAGCTAACCACGTCGACTCGTCGAGCGCGGCCATCACGGCGCTCACGAACTGCATCGAGAATAGCCACGCACATCCTGATCGTGGCCAGCAGCAAGTCACGGATCGGTGCATCAAGTCCCGAGGAAATTTGGTCTGTTAAAGGAAATCGGATCTACACCGATGAATTCTGGGAAACCACTACGTGACCTTGTCCCTTGGCTGATTCGTTATTCTTACCCAATTTGATCATCTCTCTTTGATTATTCTATGCATTTATTATTCTACTAGGATCTAATCATCCTCCACACACATGTTTATCTTGTATTGCATGTCCCGTTTAGAGCAATGGAGTCATATTGGATGTAAAAGGGACGCGTCGACATAAGAAAAATCAGAGATTCGCCTCGGACGTTCGTCCAGAACAACAACGCAACGACTTCAACACGTACTGTCTAGCTCAGCCATCCAGCGAATCGTGGCACGTCTATACCCACAGCATCCACAAGTCGGCAGCCATGGCGTCCATGACTCGAAAGTCTTGGCGTCCACGACTCAGAGAGCTACTACGACCATCTATGACGAGTCGATCTTGGCAGTCAACAGCTAAGTCGCTTTCATATTTTAATTTTTTAGTAAATTCTACATGCTACGGCCGTATCCGACACTCGGGGACTGCGCCACATAGTACACAAAGATTTTTTTTCCTTTCAGCTATTGCAGAAGCACCACCCGCTGATTCGACGAGATAGACCCGGGGGCTGAACACTCTCGCCCCTGTATAGTCAAGTGTCGACTCCTTCAACGTTACATCCACTCCGCCGCGTCGACTCCGTCCCGCGTCGAGTCCCTCGCATTAACTCCGACGCATCGACTACGCCTATTTGATATGCTGCTCTGAGTCTCTGCCCGATTCTGTGAATCGACCAGACACTCAGGGGCTACTCCCACCAGGAGCTCTGGTCGCGCACCTGACACTCGGGGGGCTGCGCCACATAAGTCCGGATTCGAGTCCTAGCGGCTAAACGTCGCTCGACTTCGTCCGCCACATCCACGTTCGGATTCGAGTCCTAGCGGCTAAACGTCGCTCGACTCCGTCCACCACATCCACGTCCGGATTCGAGTCCTAGCGGCTAAATGTCGCTCGACTCCGTCCGCCACATCCACGTCCGGATTCGAGTCCTAGCGGCTAAATGTCGCTCGACTCCGTCCGCCACATCCACGTCCGGATTCGAGTCCTAGCGGCTAAACGTCGCTCGACTCCGTCCGCCGTGTCGACTCCGTCCGCCTGTCGACTCCGCCACATCCACTCCGCTGTGTCGACTCCGTCCACCCGTCGATGCACTTCCGACTTGGTGATTCTCCTCCATGTGAACCGATGGACTTTCGACTCTTAGTCTCTGCCCAACTCTTCAACTCGGCCAGAGACTCGGGGGCTACTTCCATCGGTCCCTCCCAGTCGATTACCTCCTAGGAAGGCTTAAAAACACAATAACCCACATACGGGTCGATGTACGCACTCGACAAGCTGCTTTTCCCAGATTGCCTCCGCGGCAACAGATCTCTGGATGCCGCGTCTACGACGTGAAGGTAAGGTCCGTAAATCCGCTCTATCGGCTTGGGAGCCGCCTCAGACTGCGCCTACTCAGTAAATATCCGTACCCACGGTACGAAGAAAACCCCGACGGACGCGTTGGGTACCACACATACTGCGAGAGTCAAGATTCTGTAAGGCCTCCGCGGCATGAATCTGGCTACACTTGTCTTTCCGGGTTCGAGTCCGGGGACTCGAACTTGAAGTAGCTTAGCATTGTTTTGCCCGAGTGCAGTTAACTGGACCCGATCCGTCGAGTGTTCCAGGCTTGCTAAGCAATATCCCTTGACTACAAACTATCTCAATGGGGGCACCGGGTCGATGTACTTCCGACTCGGTGACGCTCCGCTACGTGGTCATCGACTACGCTTACTCGACACACCGGGTCGATGTACTTCCGACTCGGTGACGCTCCGCTACGTGGTCATCGACTACGCTTACTCGACACACCGGGTCGATGCACTTCCGACTCGGTGACGCTCCCCTACGTGTTCATTGGGTACACTTACCCGACTCTCCGACTTGGCTTGAGACTCGGGGGCTCGACAACGATATTGCCCCTGAGTTTCTTCCGCAAAACCGACGCTCGGGGGCTCGACTACAACATCGTCCCCGATCGTGGCTACGACGTAAAGTCTAGACGACCACCACGGCGCGGACGTGCGGCGCACCCGAGTCCTCTACTACGACTTCGGCAGCCTCTACTTCGACCCGAGTCCTCTACTACGACTTCGACAGCCTCTACTTCGACCCGAGTCCTCTACTATGACTTCGACAGCCTCTATTTCGACTCGGCAACCTCTACTTCGACTCGGCAACCTCTACTACGACTTCAGTATCATCTACTTCGACTTCGGCAGCTTCTACTACGACTCGCCATCTTCCGCGTGATGAACCGGCACAGATTCCACGTTCCGGGAAGACAATGTTACCGCCGGCCATGAGACACATGAGACCCTCCACGCGATTCTTCGAATCACCCGAAGGCTCGGGGGCTACTGACAGGGATATGACCTCCGGGTATACTCATGGAGGTACAATGCGGACCATTATGGAGGTGGCCTGTGGGGACCCCGGACTAGCTGTCCGAAATACCCGATTATGGTGCACACAACGATCCCAAGATCAGTCTGTCGTTGCCCATAATCCGAATTGAATACCAAAGTTTACATCCATTGCATTACCGAATTAAAGTCTTACATAATAGGTCACTTAGACCAGTCTTACATAGGTGCCTTCATGGGCCAAATCAAAAGCATTCAGCGGAAGCTACGTAGTAGAAGTCCATCACATCCTAACGATAACCCGACAGGCAGTTGACTAGTGAAGATCCTTAGTTCGCATAGAAGTCACCATACTCCGCTTCAGCGTAGTTCTCCTCGGGATCTAGCTAAGACAATAGCCAGGGACGAAACCAATATGAGTACAATGGAAATTGTACTCGCAAACTACTCCTCTACTGAGTATGCAGCAGTTTTGAGTTGTTTTCTACTACACTTTTATTTATCTAGATATCTCTATATCTTTGTTGAAAAAGGTTAGAAGAGATTCACTACTATCTTTAGGGAGAATCACAATTTTATTATTCATCCAAAACTCCTCCTTTTTCCCGACCACAACTCATCATGGTCCCTTTTACCTCCACAACTCATACCACTCCATTTGGTATAGTTGGGTAACAACATTTCCACTTTTCCACATCTTGCATATTTTTAGCAAAACTTAGCACATGGTCTTGTACAGCCTCCCAACTGTCCATATCCGAGGACTCGGCTATTCGAATAGTTTTTACCCTCTGCAGAGGTAGCACGCTTTTCCCGCACCCATCCGGTAACTCATCGTGTCAGCCACGTCCCGCCATACAAGGTGTATGCGAAGTTGAGCCACCGGCCATAGCCTTTCCTTTGCTCATGCTAGTATAGGACCCTACCGCTACAATTTCACCATTCCTTCGACACCTAGTAAAGGATCCCCTGTCGAGGAACCTAGATGTGAGGACTCGTAGTTCTGCCCGGCGAGCCGAAGCCCTTCGATTCTCCATCCATCAGATTGCTAGAACCCAGGTCAGGGGTTAGAGTCGCAATGCTCATCCCCTCATGGAACGAGGTCATCCTCGTTGTTGAGGCATCCCATACTAATATGAGCAAACTAAATGACTACGCCCGTTCCCATATTTGGGTAGATGTGGTCGCACAGGTTATTGGCTGGTCGTCATGGTACTAGGACACAATGTGCAATCTTTTTCATAAACACCACCATTCACCAAATATCCACTTCAACACCGACATTTCGGCATGTCATAAACAACTAGGTACTTTAAAAAGGAGATTGGAATAAATCATATTTTTCCCATCCTATAGTTGTAAGTATCTACTCTACATTCTACATAGGGTGGCAAAGTAGTTTTCAGGTCTTTTGTAAAAAGGCTCTTCAAAACCATTATTACTACTTTGGAATATTGCATGTAATCAAATTAGAAGTATGTAAATGCAAGCTCAGCGGAGTAGCTTTCCTTGCTCAACAAAGTGCTCGGGTTCCTGCTGCTCGAAGTAATCTCCTTCCTCGTAGACTCCGGCAACGTTCTCGTCTAATCGATAAACAAACAATACAAGCAAACAATCACTAAACTAAACAATCAAGTATCACATCACAATCAACATAACATCACAATTATCTACTGAACACACAAGATAACACAATTTGGTTTCAAATTAATTTAATTAACAATTATTTAATTGTGTCACAATTATGGCAGAAACTAGGGTTTCATGTTTAATTGCATAACTTGAGTTCTGTTGGTCACAAAAATATGAATTAAAATTCTACAGATAGCTACTGATTTATAGAAGACAATCCAATTGGATTTAATTCAATTTGAGTTATTAAACTTCCTGCATCAATGTTTTAATCCAGAAAGTTGATATTCTAGTTTTTGCTATAACTCAAGTTAATTGTATTCAAAAATTAAATCCTTTTTGGGGTAACTAGCATTGCCTAAATGTGAGCTAACAGAATTGGTTTGAACTCATTTTGATTAGTAGAGTATCAGAAACAAACAAGTTTAGATTCTGTACCTTCTGTGGTATTTTTAATATCATTACTTATCTATCAACCTAAATGGGGTGAAACCACTTTAGTTAGTTAGATAATTTCATAAGCTTTCCAGAACATTTTCATTTGCTATTTTTAGATTCCTAGATCTCAAGATATTCCTTTTCAAAGTTCTAATCAAATTTCTGACAGAGAAATTTACCTATTTTAAGTTTATCAATTAGCACATTTGTCATTTTGATTTTGAATCAGGGAATTACCCTACATGATCATGGCCTGCATCAATGTGAAGATGGCATGTTGTACTTGCTACAAGATTTTAGTTTGCTATTTTTAGGCCTCTGGTTAAGTAGCAATTTGTATGGGAAATGAGTTATGTCTGTTATTTCATGTGTGGGGCTAAACTGAGTAGCTACTTTGTCTAATTTAAATCTTTTATCCAGATTTTATTTCAGGGTTAAAACTACTTGTTCAAGACATTACACTAACCATACTAACATGCTATGCTAAGAAGATCTCCTAAATAAAATTAGACAAATTAATATTAACAGAACAAAACAGATCTAATTATCTGTTTCAGAAACTTTTTCTGAAACAGACAGAACATAGCTACTTTGTCTATTTATTCCAGGATGCTAAACTAGTTATTTTGGAAATACAAAACATGCATTTGAATCTACGAATCTAGATCTTTTCAACCATATCAAATTCATAATTTTTGGTGCAGTGGATTTTTCACAATTTGCTTGCAAAGTTAGCTAATCCAATCTGTTTTCCCAGACTTAGCGTTTTTCAGAAAACGCCGAACCGGTACGCTGCCGTTGGATCTAAATCCAACGGCTCACATTTAAATCGGTCGGGGCGACCTAAAATCGGCGGCGCCACCGCGCCGGCGGCACGGTGGTGGACGGAGGCTCACCTAGGGGCTCGGTGAGAGGGCGGCGAGGGTGCAGAATGGCGGCAGAGGTGAGGGGAAGACGATGGGGCGAGCTGCGTGTGCTGGGGTGGTCGGGTCCGTCGGCGGCGAGCAACTCCTCCTCCGCGGACACGGGATGTCGACGGCGAGCTCCTGGCAGCGTCCCTGTGCAAAATACGGCGAGGGTGTGAGTGTACGGTGGCGGTGGAGCATGGCAGAGGGTCAGGGGAGGAAAAGAAAGAGAGGGAGTGGCCGCACGGCCACGAATTGGTCGTCGACCACCTCGGCAGCGGCGGAGCTCCGAGGACGACGCAGGGCAGCAGCAGCCCTGCGGCAGTGATTCCGCCCTCCTGGCGGTGCACGAGAGAGAGTGGAGTGATGGGGAAGGGACAGTGGCGACGGGGGTGGCGTGGGGTGGTGGAATTTGAGCTCGGGGCGGCTCCTCTTTTATAGCCGGAGCTCGGTCCATGGTGGACACGGTGCTGGGGCGGTCCAGCGGGCGGCTAGGCTCGCCATAGGGGCGGTGCGGGGGCGGCTACGGTGCTGGGCTACGGAGGGGCACGGCGGGTGGCGTGGAGGCGAGCTGGGCGAGCTCGATGGTGGGGGACGGCCTCGGGAGCGATTTGGCGGTGCACGGCACGCACGGGTGGCGAGTTCCCGGCGGGCTTGGGTTCTTGCTGGGCGTGGTGCGGGCGCGAGAGGGGGCAGGTGAGGTGGTAGGGCGCGGCGTCGGGCTAGCTAGGTCGCGGGACGGTCTCCTCCACAGGGGCGGCATGGCGGCATGGCCACAGGAGCGCGTGCTCCCTGGCCACGGTGATGAACGACGACAAATGCGACGACTAGGGTGGCTCCCGTGCTGGTTCGAGGTGCTAGGGAGGTCCGTGAGGTTGAGAGGAGTGGAGTGGTGCAAGGAATCGAAGAACAAACACATGAATCCATTGATTTGATCCGGCGTTCTTCATATTTGGGGAAGAACAGGGTGTTGCTCACCACCTGTTCGACCAAATGTCACAACCAATTTTAAATTCGAATTTTTGAAAATGGTTTCCACCATTGACTTCATATATATTAATAATGATTTGTGGTGCTATGATGAGATTTTTTTGATAAGTGCATCATAGCACATTTTGTGATTCAAATTAATAAAGAAAGAAATAAAATTTTAAATTTGGAATTTAAAAAAAATAGATTTTGAAGAGGGAAAAGATACAAGAGAAATTTGAAGGTGATCATCATGTCACCCCACTGATTTTTGGTTTAAAAGAAAATACTAATTTCTCACTTAGAGAAATTTGCATGGCACTTGTCCCATTATTTTATGTGTTGCTATGTTGCTTTTGGTTTCTTTTCTTTTCTTCACAATTTATTTAGCAAACACACCACTCACAACACACAATAATCACATCACAATCATGACCACACAATTCAAACCACATGAATTAAGCACACCACCATTTTCATGATTAACAATATTGTCTTGTAAAAATGATCACACTCAATTATGACAAGATGATGTTTAAAGAGATGTCTCAACTCATAACTTAATTGTTTTCAAAAAGGTTTGAGAAAGGAAATATGTGGGGTAATATATTTCCCACTAGTGTTGTTTTTAAATGGAGTGGAAATCAGAGTTTATAAAATGGGAGTTGCATATACATGCAAGATATCATGGTTGGCAATAGATAGGAGATAACATATAGATCTCCATATTTTTGGGAACACATAATTTTGGAAATACTTTTACTTTCTCAACTAAAGGGTATTTTATTTGTTGCTGAAATCAAACATCATTGAAATATACTTTGGCCAAAATAAGATTGGAAAAGATACATGGAATCTACTCTTGTCATAACATGAGCACCAAGTTTAATATATTTTTACTTGGGTTGGGTTCGTGGATTAATATTTACTAGTCAAACAAGTACAAACATCAAGTCACACAAGGTCAAACAGAACAATATAAAGAGAGACACAATCATTAGTGAAGTATTTCAAAAAAGTTTTTGTTGGTTCTGAATTTTGGGTCTCGTTAATTCTTATTATAGATTTGGGATGTTACAAATCCTTCCCCCCTTAAAATAAATCTCGTCCCGAGATTTGCCCGGGGGTACAGGGGAGTACGAGGGCACGGGTTTTGGGCCTGGCTATTCTTCAAAGGTTGTTGCTTCTTCAGTGAGGTCGCCAGGTGAGATCTTGACAAATTGATGTTGCGAGGTCGTTCCTTATCGATAATTATCTCTGATGGGTTCAGATCCTGGATGATAGGGCTGACTTGACGATCTATGCTGATGGATAGTCTTGGTTGGCTGTTCCCAGTTTCTACGAGGCTGAGGCGCAAGGAACTAATTATCACCACGTTCTGGTATACCTATTGCAGGTCTCCCCCCTTAAAAGGGGTATTTAATCAGTCTTGCTGAAGTTTGTAGCTGGAATTGACTTGGAGGCATTGTACTTCTTGACGATCTTCGTCTCGGTTGTCACTCCTTGGTGCTTGGGGTTGGTGCAGATATAATTTTGTACTATTTTCTCCTTACGGGGGTCGCAGATGGGGACGCGTGGTTTTCAGGATGCGTCGAGTCTGCGTACTCAACTCTCTCCGGTTTCTAGTTAGAAAAAGGATGTTATAAACGTCTAAGTTTGTCTGGACTTGCTTGGTGGTTGATGTTGTCTACGGTAGGTGCTTCCATTGTTTGGTTCTTCTGGGTATCCGCTGGTTATTTGTCTTCATCTTTGTCCTTCTTCAACTGAGTAAAGGAGGAACTTCATTGCTAACTTCCTTGGTTCTTGAGCTTCGTGAAGCGTTGGTAAGAATCTTAAGAAGTACAGTCTAGATTATCGAGCTTCCAGAGGAATCTAAAAGTCAGCACAAGGACCCTAAAGGTAAGTGGTTTGGTTTGCTGTTCGACGAGGGTACAAGGGTTGCGTTCTCATTTACTCTTAATAAGTTAGAGAAAGAGCTTCATGTCAGTAGTCGATGTTCGTGCTTTCTTGAATCTTCCTTTGGTGTGATTGATCGAGGCCAGTTGAACAGGATGATTGCTCAATAGGTAACGTTGATGGTGCTTGCTTCCGGGTTCAATTCCGCGCAGATGGTCTTCAGTGTTGATCGACTTCGGCCTTGATGATGGCGATCTTCTCACTACCAACTATATGTGATTCTTTCTACATCACCTCTCTTTTTGTCAAAACTTGTGGTTAGATAAGGCCAGTTAGTACTGTCACAAACTGGTGTTAGATGTTAATCTAGAATTTGGTAAGTGATCCAAAAAGTCACGGTTTAATGGACCTTAGAAATAGTTAGTGAAGAATCTTGACACCAGTTGTTTTCCAAACAGGTACCTTTGTCTTTCTTGTTTCGATTTGTTGAGCCGTGTTGAACTAAGATTTTTGTTCGGCAGATGACGTCGATGGCGTCCTTTTTCCTAGGGTAACTTCATGTTGACGATCTTTAAAGTTGGTTTCCTTCGGGTTGGTTGGTGGCGATCTCCCTTGGATGAGTCTTGTGCTTGAGGCTTCATATAATCTTCAGAAAATCAGCGGCAGGCTAGGGTTCTCCTCCATCTTTCCCAAGTTTGCGGTGATAGGTAGGAGTTAGTCGGTTTTACTTCACGGGACAAGTTTGGGTGGGTCAAACCTAGCAAAATGAGTGCAAGGGATTAAGGTACCACTAACTGCTCGTCAAGCGGGTAGGTACAAGATCCTCTTTGAAACCCATCATTACCGTCGGTCTCTCAGCTCGAATCTTCATAGCAACTCTCATGCACTCCTTGAGTTCCTCTAGTTACCAATTCTAAATGAGTCTCCTTATGTCCTTGTTTCATGTCAAGGTTTGTGGTCCTAGAAGATTAGTTGGTACTATCATGGACTTGAGTCAGTTGTTAACCTAAAGTTAGATACGATAAGTTGGTGTGGTATTCTTGTAATTTCACAAGTTTATTTTATGAGGTGGGGCTCGTGTCTTCACGAAGTTGGCGTACAATTGAAGTTTCCTTAAGATCTTGACGCACTTGCTCCAGTTGGTGCATGAAGTCCATTGTCTGACTTGCCAGTTAGATTACAAATTTTCTGGCTATCTGGTTAAGGATCGGGGGTCTTTTGTATCTTGCGGATCTGTCAGATCTTAACGGGAGATAGTTTAGATGAGAGGGAAAATATTTTAGAAAGATTTTCCTTGGCGGGTTTACATCTACAACAAGGTGCAACTAGGGTGAAGAGGTAATAAAAAAAAAAATTTGCTAGGTGGCAAAAGGAAACTAAACTTTTTCTTTTTATAAAAACTCCTTTTCCATCTCACAAACACACAAACAACACACAAGCAGAGTTCACACAAGCAAGGTGCACACAAGGTACGTCTAGTACCAACGGACGCCTAATACTCGTGGTAGTCGGGGTAACCAAAGTTCCTATCATGAGTTTTTCCTAGGGGTCTTTGTCGAACATTGCTGGTGAAGTCTTCATTTTATCGCCTTAGTCTTCCACTGGAGAAATTGAGGTCGTCGAAGTTGCAACTTGAGTAGAATTGTTGATGTTGAGCCGAGGTCTTCGGAAGTCTCTTGCTCTGTTGACATTGCCGATCTTGGCATTTGCAAATCAACCACCCTGAGGTTGAAGGTTGAGTATTTGTGATGGAAGCTTCTTCTTGTGGGTGCTAACTAATTAGGTCTCACTTGGGTTCATCGTCAAGTATACTCTTGGTTTTGAACGGGTAAGAGATAACAGAAGATTCCTTGAAAAATCTTAAAATAGAGGGGTAAGACGTTGAAATATTTGAGGAGATGAGAAGAGCGAAGCCATTTTCGGACTTCCCTAGATAAAAATATATTTTGGTAGTAATATATTTTTAACAAAAATATTTGCTTTCCTAACTAACGTCCATGCTAACTAAGGTCTCCTACAGTCAGGATTGCTCTGATACCAAGTCTGTGGGGACCCCGGACTAGCTGTCCGAAATACCCGATTATGGTTCACACAACGATCCCAAGATCATTCTGTTGTTGCCCATAATCCGAATTGAATACCAAAGTTTACATCCATTGCATTACCGAATTAAAGTCTTACATAATAGGTCACTTAGACCAGTCTTACATAGGTGCCTTCATGGGCCAAATCAAAAGCATTCAGCGGAAGCTACGTAGTAGAAGTCCATCACATCCTAACGATAACCCGACAGGCAGTTGACTAGTGAAGATCCTTAGTTCGCATAGAAGTCACCATACTCCGCTTCAGCGTAGTTCTCCTCGGGATCTAGCTAAGACAATAGCCAGGGACGAAACCAATATGAGTACAATGGAAATTGTACTCGCAAACTACTCCTCTACTGAGTATGCAGCAGTTTTGAGTTGTTTTCTACTACACTTTTATTTATCTAGATATCTCTATATCTTTGTTGAAAAAGGTAAGAAGAGATTCACTACTATCTTTAGGGAGAATCACAATTTTATTATTCATCCAAAACTCCTCCCTTTTTTTCCCGACCACAACTCATCATGGTCCCTTTTACCTCCACAACTCATACCACTCCATTTGGTATAGTTGGGTAACAACATTTCCACTTTTCCATCTCTTGCATATTTTTAGCAAAACTTAGCACATGGTCTTGTACAGCCTCCCAACTGTCCATATCCGAGGACTCGGCTATTCGAATAGTTTTTACCCTCTGCAGGGGTAGCACGCTTTTCCCACACCCATCCGGTAACTCATCGTGTCAGCCACGTCCTGCCATACAAGGTGTATGCGAAGTTGAGCCACCGGTCATAGCCTTTCCTTTGCTCATGCTAGTATAGGACCCTACCGCTACGATTTCACCATTCCTTCGACACCTAGTAAAGGATCCCCCGTCGAGGAACCTAGATGTGAGGACTCGTAGTTCTACCCGGCGAGCCGAAGCCCTTCGATTCTCCATCCATCAGATTGCTAGAACCCAGGTCAGGGGTTAGAGTCGCAATGCTCATCCCCTCATGGAACGAGGTCATCCTCGTTGTTGAGGCATCCCATACTAATATGAGCAAACTATATGACTACGCCCGTTCCCATATTTGGGTAGATGTGGTCGCACAGGTTATTGGCTGGTCGTCATGGTACTAGGACACAATGTGCAATCTTTTTCATAAACACCACCATTCACCAAATCTCCACTTCAACACCGACATTTCGGCATGTCATAAACAACTAGGTACTTTAAAAAGGAGATTGGAATAAATCATATTTTTCCCATCCTATAGTTGTAAGTATCTACTCTACATTCTACATAGGGTGGCAAAGTAGTTTTCAGGTCTTTTGTAAAAAGGCTCTTCAAAACCATTATCACTACTTTGGAATATTGCATGTAATCAAATTAGAAGTATGTAAATGCAAGCTCAGCGGAGTAGCTTGCCTTGCTCAACAAAGTGCTCGGGTTCCTGCTGCTCGAAGTAATCTCCTTCCTCGTAGACTCCGGCAACGTTCTCGTCTAATCGATAAACAAACAATACAAGCAAACAATCACTAAACTAAACAATCAAGTATCACATCACAATCAACATAACATCACAATTAGCTACTGAACACACAAGATAACACAATTTGGTTTCAAATTAATTTAATTAACAATTATTTAATTGTGTCACAATTATGGCAGAAACTAGGGTTTCATGTTTAATTGCATAACTTGAGTTCTGTTGGTCACAAAAATATGAATTAAAATTCTACAGATAGCTACTGATTTATAGAAGACAATCCAATTGGATTTAATTCAATTTGAGTTATTAAACTTCCTGCATCAATGTTTTAATCCAGAAAGTTGATATTCTAGTTTTTGCTATAACTCAAGTTAATTGTATTCAAAAATTAAATCCTTTTTGGGGTAACTAGCATTGCCTAAATGTGAGCTAACAGAATTGGTTTGAACTCATTTTGATTAGTAGAGTATCAGAAACAAACAAGTTTAGATTCTGTACCTTCTGTGGTATTTTTAATATCATTACTTATCTATTAACCTAAATGGGGTGAAACCACTTTAGTTAGTTAGATAATTTCATAAGCTTTCCATAACATTTTCATTTGCTATTTTTAGATTCCTAGATCTCAAGATATTCCTTTTCAAAGTTCTAATCAAATTTCTGACAGAGAAATTTACCTATTTTAAGTTTATCAATTAGCACATTTGTCATTTTGATTTTGAATCAGGGAATTACCCTACATGATCATGGCCTGCATCAATGTGAAGATGGCATGTTGTACTTGCTACAAGATTTTAGTTTGCTATTTTTAGGCCTCTGGTTAAGTAGCAATTTGTATGGGAAATGAGTTATGTCTGTTATTTCATGTGTGGGGCTAAACTAAGTAGCTACTTTGTCTAATTTAAATCTTTTATCCAGATTTTATTTCAGGGTTAAAACTACTTGTTCAAGACAGTACACTAACCATACTAACATTCTGTGCTAAGAAGATCTCCTAAATAAAATTAGACAAATTAATAATAACAGAACAAAACAGATCTAATTATCTGTTTCAGAACTTTTTCTGAAACAGACAGAACATAGCTACTTTGTCTATTTATTCCAGGATGCTAAACTAGTTATTTTGGAAATACAAAACATGCATTTGAATCTACGAATCTAGATTTTTTCAACCATATCAAATTCATAATTTTTGGTGCAGTGGATTTTTCACAATTTGCTGGCAAAGTTAGCTAATCCAATCTGTTTTCCCAGACTTAGCAGTTTTCAGAAACAGCCGAACCGGTACGCTGCCGTTGGATCTAGATCCAACGGCCCACGTTCAAATCACCGGGGGCGACCTAAAATCGGCGGCGCCACCGCGCCGGCGGCACGGTGGTGGACGGAGGCTCACCTAGGGGCTCGGTGAGAGGGCGGCGAGGGTGCAGAACGGCGGCGGAGGTGAGGGGAAGACGATGGGGCGAGCTGCGTGTGCTGGGGTGGTCGGGTCCGTCGGCGGCGAGCAACTCCTCCTCCGTGGACACGGGATGTCGACAGCGAGCTCCTGGCAGCGTCCCTGTGCAAAATACGGCGAGGGTGTGAGTGTACGGTGGCGGTGGAGCATGGCAGAGGGTCAGGGGAGGAAAAGAAAGAGAGGGAGTGGCCGCACGGCCATGAATTGGTCGTCGACCACCTCGGCAGTGGCGGAGCTCCGAGGACGACGCAGGGCAGCAGCAGCCCTGCGGCAGCGATTCCGCCCTCCTGGCGGTGCACGAGAGAGAGTGGAGTGATGGGGAAGGGACAGTGGCGACGGGGGTGGCGTGGGGTGGTGGAATTTGAGCTCGGGGCGGCTCCTCTTTTATAGCCGGAGCTCGGTCCATGGTGGACACGGTGCTGGGGCGGTCCAGCAGGCGGCTAGGCTCGCCATAGGGGCGGTGCGGGGGCGGCTACGGTGCTGGGCTACGGAGGGGCACGGCGGGTGGCGTGGAGGCGAGCTGGGCGAGCTCGATGGTGGGGGACGGCCTCGGGAGCGATTTGGCGGTGCACGGCACGCACGGGTGGCGAGTTCCCGGCGGGTTAGGGCTCTTGCTGGGCGTGGTGCGGGCGCGAGAGGGGGCAGGCGTGGTAGTAGGGTGCGGCGTCGGGCTAGCTAGGCCGCGGGACGGTCTCCTCCACAGGGGCGGCATGGCGGCATGGCCACAGGAGCGCGTGCTCCCTGGCCACGGTGATGAACGGCGACCAATGCGACGACTAGGGTGGCTCCCGTGCTGGTTCGAGGTGCTAGGGAGGTCCGTGAGGTTGAGAGGAGTGGAGTGGTGCAAGGAATCGAAGAACAAACACATGAATCCATTGATTTGATCCGGCGTTCTTCATATTTGGGGAAGAACAGGGTGGTGCTCACCACCTGTTCGACCAAATGTCACAACCAATTTTAAATTCGAATTTTTGAAAATGGTTTCCACCATTGACTTCATATATATTAATAATGATTTGTGGTTCTATGATGAGATTTTTTGATAAGTGCATCATAGCACATTTTGTGATTCAAATTAATAAAGAAAGAAATAAAATTTTAAATTTGGAATTTAAAAAAAAATAGATTTTGAAGAGGGAAAAGATACAAGAGAAATTTGAAGGTGATCATCATGTCACCCCACTGATTTTTGGTTTAAAAGAAAATACTAATTTCTCACTTAGAGAATTTGCATGGCACTTGTCCCATTATTTTATGTGTTGCTGTGTTGCTTTTGGTTTCTTTTCTTTTCTTCACAATTTATTTAGCAAACACACACCTCACAACACACAATAATCACATCACAATCATGACCACACAATTCAAACCACATGAATTAAGCACACCACCATTTTCATGATTAACAATATTGTCTTGTAAAAATGATCACACTCAATTATGACAAGATGATGTTTAAAGAGATGTCTCAACTCATAACTTAATTGTTTTCAAAAAGGTTTGAGAAAGGAAATATGTGGGGTAATATATTTCCCACTAGTGTTGTTTTTAAATGGAGTGGAAATCAGAGTTTATAAAATGGGAGTTGCATATACATGCAAGATATCATGGTTGCATAAACCAATCTATCATGATCATAGTGACTCATAGCAGGATGTAGGGATCCTCCACCGAGGGGACCCGAACCTGGGTAAACTCCGTGTTTGCAATATCTCTCCCGGAATCTCCTACGCCGCCTAATCCACCTCTCGTAAGCTACCCCGTGTAGCATCTGTCGTGATAATCCCACGATGAAAGGACATTGTCCGATAATCTTGTTTTGACGTTTGATTACAACACTTGGAAGTATTTAACATACTCTCTAGTATCAACAGGAAATATGCAAAAAGGGAGAAATGCCGTATTGTCGGAAATGCAACAGGAAAGAAAGGGCGTTCAGCAGGCTGGCCGGCCCCCAGACCGGCCTAGGCCGGGCTCCAGGCCGGAGCAATCTGGTGGGGGTCCGGCCCCCAAACCGGTCTAGGCCGGAGTCCAGGCCGGCGGCGTCTGGTGGGGGTCCGGCCCCCAGACCGGCCTAGGCCGGGCTCCAGGCCGGCGGCGTCTGGTGGGGGTCCGGCCCCCAGGCCGGCCTTGGCCGGGCTCCAGGCCGGAGGCTTCTGGTGGGTGGCCGGCCCCCAGGCCGGCCCAGGCCGGGCTCCAGGCCGGCGGCCCAGTTTGTTCCAGTTCGATGATCGTTGGCCGGCCCCCGGGCCGGCCTGGGCCGACCTCCAGACCGGGCATCCTTTATGTCCAAACGGCTACATTTCGGGAGGGGGTACTTATACCCCTCCATCTACCTCGGGACAACTACCACGACCAAAAGAAGAACACCACCATTGTTTGAAAGCTTCAAATCGATAGATCTCCCTCTCTAGCCACTCAATCACTTAGTCCTTTGGAGATTTGAGAGAGGAGACCTAGATCTACACTTCAACCAAACCAATTTGATTTCCCCCTTGATTTGTGAGAGGGGGCTTGCTACTCTTGGTGTTCATTGGAACCCTAAGAGGTTGTGGTCCTTCGGAGCTTTGGGAGCTACGAAGACTTTGCCGGGAGCCACCAATTAAGTTGTGGTGCGTGCCCCGGCCTTGGGCATCGAGTCTTGGCGGCTCGGTGCATTTGGTGAAGACCCTCCAACTTGTGGAGTGTGCTTCATCCTTGTAAAGGTTCTAGTTGTCAACCTCAACGGCAACATAGTGACAAGTGCCTCGCCACATCGGTGGTAAGTCACAACGGAGATACGGTGTGCCATATCAAGGCTACTCGGTGTTTCACTTTGGTGAACACCGCGCCGCTCCAACGGAGATTAGCTTCCATTGGGAAGTGAACTTCGGGATAAATCTTCGTGTCATCTTGTTGCTTATCTTTGCACTTACCTTTACTTGTTAGCACTAGCTTACTATATCTATATCTTGTGCTAGTGATCTTTGCTCATCATATAAGGTTGTTCACCTAGTTGCATATTCTAGAGAACTTATATTTGAGCAATATTCTTTTAAAACGAAAAAGAAGTAAAATTTGTAGTTAACCTATTCACCCCCCCCTCTAGTTAACCTCATCGATCCTTTCAATTGGTATCAGAGCCTCGTCTCTTTATTAAAGGCTTCACCGCCTAAAGAGGAGGATGGGGGACCCACTCCCATGGAATTGCTTCAAAAGCAAGTCGAGTCCGTGGGGGAAAGATCCGATAAGAGGTTGGATAGGTTAGAGGAACTAATAATGAAACTTGCCTCTACATCTAGCAATGCAAATGAAAGTCCCTCACTAGATGAACATGGTAATCCCATATCTCATTTAAAAGAAAGTGACGAACACTCATCTAAAAATGAAAACCCAAATCAATTTGGACATATTTATAACAATGCTCTTAATGTTCAACATCCGCATGTGAACAATCTTGGTAATCCACCTCTAGTAGATAGGGCCCGTTTTACTAATTGGAAAGCTTCTATGAAATCTTATGTCTGTAGCTCTTCAATGCAAATATGGAGAATCATTGAGAGGGGATACTATCCTAAGGATATCAACAATTTGACCTCAAGTGAGATCATTGATGAACAACTCAATGCACATGCTATGCACATGCTAGAGAAGGCAATGGTCAATGAAGGTGTCGAGCACATCCGGTCTCTCCCAAACGCCAAGAAAGCTTGGGAGTATCTACTTGCTATGTATGATGGCAATGTGAGCATGCAACGCTCAAAGAAAACACTTCTTCAACGGCAAGTGGATCACTTCATCATGAAGGATGGAGAAGTTCTGGAGGATGTATATCGAAGACTCAAGGCTCTTGTTGTGGACATGAAGGATGTTGGATTCAAGGATTGCGATGATGATTGGTTCAAGGGAAAATTTCTTCAAACCTTGATTCCATACAATGAGAACATGGTAATGAATGTTCAAGCAAGAGCGGACTACATGGAACTAACTCCCAATGATGTTTTGGGCACCTTTGTCACCATGAATATGATGAATAAATCCTCGGAAGATGTTCTAGCTCGTGTGAATGGAATGAAGAAAGTATCTCTTGCCTTGAAGGCAACATCCTATGATGAGGAAGAATCAAGTGATGAAGGTGGATCCACCTATGTGCCATCCGAGAAGGAAAAGAGGGTGTCACACAATGAGTGCTTAGCGCTTGCCAACCACAATTGGTGGAAGAAAGGGGATTTTAGATCAAATGCAACGAAGAACAAGGGAAGAGAAGGCTCAAGTACAAAGAAAGCAAGAACTTGTTTCAATTGTGGAGATAGTGAGCACTTCGTTGCGGATTGTCCCTACAAGAGTAGAATTGAGAATGGAGGAAAGCTCGTCAAGAAAACCAACTTTGTTCCTAAAAACAAGAACTTCATGAAGAAGGTATCTAAAAGGGCAATGGTGACAAATGAGCAAGAATATATATCCGGAGGTGAAGAAAGTGAAGATGAAGAAGAACAAGTCGGCATGGCGGCAATGGCAATTGGGGTTATTCCTTCTTCTTTGGATTCACTCTTTTCAACCCCGAATGACAAGCAAGGTCCTACCAAACACAAGTGCCTTATGGCCAAGGGTACATCTCCAAAGGTAACCCACTCACGAAAACCCTCAATTTCCTCTACTCCATCATTGTTAAATTGTGTTGAGGAACTTGATGATGAGAATGCTAATAATCTTTCAAAAGTCATGAGATCACTTGAAAGTGAAAATAAAATTGCATTTGATGCCTTCATGACTCAACTTGGTAATGCATATGGTCTCATAGAAGAACATGAAGAAAGAATATGTGAACTTGAGGGTTTCGCTCGTGATGATGCTAATAGGATAGCGGAGCTTGAGGAAGCCCTAGATAATGCACTATGTCTTAAAGATTCTATTGAGGAAATCTCCACTTTAGATCTATCTAAAATGATGGGTGACCGTGATCATGCACTATGTAAGCTTAAGGAATTCATGGATGAAAATGATAACATTATGAATGGTCACAATGAACTACTTAAGGATTTTGAGCATCTTGAGAAAGCTCACATGGCACTCTCAAGAGAGCTCAAGGTTCTTAAGGAGTCACATGACAACTCTCAAAATAAGGATGTAAATGAAAATGCTTGTGCCACTAACCCCTTGTGTGTCAAAGCATCTCTCATATTGGAGAACAATAGGTTGAAGGCTCAACTTGAGAAAGGACTAGTGTCTTGCATCCAAGGAGAAAAGAACCTCAATAATCTTTTGAGAAATCAAAGGAGAGTTGTGGGTAAGGAAGGACTTGGATTTGGAGTCACATCCAAGAAGACCAATGAGAAGAAGAAACCAACTCCCTCCACTAATGCTATTGTTTTTGTGAAGGAGGGGGAGTTGGCTAATGATGAAGATGAATTCGATATCCTTGCTAAGAGCATTGCTTCTAAGAACACATCTTCCCACAACAATTTTGCGGGAAAATATAATCCATCTTATGTGCTTTTGAAATCTAATAATGGACATGTTTATGCAAAATATGTCGGCACTTCATATGGTAGTGATTATAGTTCTACTATTTGGGTTCCCAAGACCCTTGTGACTAACAAAAGAGGACCCATCAAAACATGGGGACCTAAGTCAAGAACTTAATCCATTGTAGGTGTGTGCTTCCGGAGGATCATCATGGCTTATTGATAGCGGTTGTTCCGCACATATGACCGGAAGCAAAGAAGTGTTGAAAGATTTAAAGCATCAACTTCTCAAGATATCTCATGTCACTATTGGTGATGGTTCCGAACTCAAGGTATTGGGGCACGGCAAGGTGGTCATTTCTCCGGACACGTCCATTGAGAAAGTCCTCCTTGTTGAGTCCCTTGGTTATAATTTACTTTCCGTTTTGCAACTTTGCGAGTGCAACTTTACCGTTGTCTTTGGACGATATCATGTGCTTATCCTTCACGCAATTTCTCTTAAAGTAGCCTTTGTTGGATTTGTGGAAAACCGTATGTATGTAGTGGATTTCTCGAAAGAAACTACACACATTGCCACAAGTCTAATGGCTAAATCCGACGTGGGTTGGCTTTGGCATCGCCGGTTGGGCCACGTCGGTATGAGAAACTTGCAAACACTTGTGAAGGGTGAGCATGTGGAAGGACTAACAAAAGTGAATTTTTCCAAAGACCGTCCTTGCAGCTCCTGTGTTGCCGGAAAGATGCATGAGAAGAACCATCCCAAAGTAACAACAATCAATACAACGAGGCCCTTCCAACTCATTCATATGGATTTGTTTGGACCTCCTACTTATGAAAGCCTTGGTGGCAAGAAATATTGCTTGGTAATTGTTGATGATTATACAAGATACACTTGGACTTTCTATATCAAGAAGAAGAGTGAAACTCAAAGGGAATTCATTGATTGGGCTACCCAAGTACAACGCCAATATGACACAACCATCTTGGCCATAAGAAGTGACAATGGAACCGAGTTTAAGAATTACACCATGGATGAATTCTTGAGTGATGAGGGCATTAAACACCAATATTCCGCTGCGTATACCCCTCAACAAAATGGTGTTGCGGAAAGGAAGAACCGGACACTTATTGATATGGCAAGAACTATGATGGCCGAATTCAAGTCTCCATATAATTTTTGGGCCGAAGCCATCAACACTGCTTGTCATCTAACCAACCGGCTCTATCTCCGCCCATTCACTAAAAAGACTCCGTATGAACTTCTTGGTGGTAAAAAGCCGAACCTCTCTTATATTAAAGTTTTTGGTTGCAAATGTCAAGTTTACATTAAAGGTTCTAAATTACCTAAGTTTGGGCCTAGAACTTTTGAAGGCATATTTGTTGGTTACGCCAAGGATTCCCACACTTATAGGGTCTTCAACATATCCACCGGGTGTGTTGAAGAATCTATGAATGTGGTATTCCATGAGGATAATGGCTCCCAAGTGGGGCAAGTTGATCTTGATGATGTAGGTGATGAGCCCTCCTCCATCGCCATAGGAAGAATGGGTATAGGTCCCCTTATACCCATTGAGGAACCCCTTGTGGCAACGGAGTTGGACTCAAGGTCGACGCAAGTGGAGCCTTCTACATCAACCATTGATCAAGCCGCAAACCAAGAACAAGCTCAAGATCTACAAGATGATACCAACCATCATGATAATGATCAAGATCCACCCAATGATAATGGTGGTCAAGATTTTGGTGACCTCTCACCAAGAACTCCAACCCACTCTCGGATTAATCAAAATCTAGATGAAGGAGATGATGAAGATGCACCTCCAAATGAGAGACCCTCAGATGCTCTTGCTCGTCGAGTGGCTAGCAAGGCCGTGGCATTACATAAAAATCTCTCTATCAAAAGAACATCATTGGTGGTCTTGGAAGGAGTGTGTCCACTCGGAGGCAAACTATTACTCTTTTGTGGTGTCCATGCTCATATATCACATTTTGAACCTACCAAGGTGTATGAAGCTCTTGAAGATGAAGATTGGGTTCATGCTATGCACGAAGAGCTCCATAACTGTGAGAGAAACAAAGTATGGTCCCTAGTGGAAAGACCCAAGAATCATAATGTGGTTGGAACCAAATGGGTGTTCAAGAACAAGCAAGATAATCATGGACAAGTGATTCGCAACAAAGCTCGTTTGGTTGCTCAAGGCTACTCTCAAGTCGAAGGACTTGACTACGGTGAAACTTTCGCTCCCGTAGCTAGACTTGAATCCATTCGTATATTGCTTGCATTTGCTTCTAGCTATAAATTCACTTTATATCAAATGGATGTTAAAAGTGCATTTCTAAATGGTCCACTTAATGAGATGGTATATGTTAAACAACCTCCGGGGTTCGAAGATCCCAAGTGTCCTAATCATGTCTACTTACTCCATAAGGCTTTGTATGGCCTCAAACAAGCCCCACGTGCTTGGTATGATCACTTAAAGGAGTTCCTAATAGACCGTGGTTTTGCGCTTGGGGTAATCGATCCCACACTCTTCACCAAGAGTGTAAATGGAGAATTCTTTGTATGCCAAGTATATGTTGATGATATTATATTTGGTTCTACTAATGTCTCTTTTGTAGAACAATTTGCTAAGCTAATGACAAGTGAATTTGAGATGTCTATGATGGGTGAATTAAAGTTCTTCCTTGGTTTTGAAATTGAGCAATATGACGAAGGAACCTTTATTTGCCAAACTAAATATACTTATGACATGCTCAAGAAATTTGATATGTCAAATGCAAGCCCGGTGAGATTTCCAATGGCAACAAACGTGAATCTAACACTAGATCACGAAGGTATTCCGGTTGACCAAAAGCTTTATCGTTCTATGATTGGTTCTTTGCTTTATCTTTGTGCATCTAGACCGGATATCATGTTTAGTGTGGGTTTGTGTGCAAGATTTCAATCTAACCCTAAAGAAAGCCATATGACTGCTGTTAAAAGAATTCTTAGGTACTTGGTTGATACCCCCAATCATGGTCTTTGGTATCCCTCAAATACAAGCTTTGATCTTGTGGGGTATTCGGATGCGGATTGGGCCGGTGACAAAGTGACTAGGAAATCAACCTCGGGTGCTTGCCAATTTCTTGGTAGGTCACTTGTGTGTTGGTCTTCGAAGAAACAAAATTGCATATCCACCTCCTCCACGGAAGCCGAATATATTGCCGCCGCAAGTTGTTGCTCACAATTATTATGGATGAGACAATGTCTTGAGGATTTCGGAATTAAGAAAAAGACATTGCCTCTTTTATGTGATAATGAAAGTGCTATAAGAATTGCTCACAATCCGGTGCTCCATGGCAAGACAAAGCATATTGAAATTCGGTATCATTTTATCCGTGATCATGTGGCCAATGGAGATATCTCTCTTTCATATATCAACACCAAAGATCAACTCGCCGATATATTCACAAAACCACTTGACGAGAAGAGATTCAAGGAATTGAGGGGAGAAATCAATGTGGTGTGTGCAAGCAACTTTGTTTGATTGAGAATCTTGGATACACACCTCTACTAGAGTTTTATTTGAATTCTAGATGTAGGCATGGATTTAGGGGGAGTGTTGTCCTAATCCATTGGACTCTCCCTCCCCCCATTATGCAAACAACAATGCTTTCATTGATGTCTCAAGAATATTCACATATGAGCTTAAATGATGAGTTTTGGTTATGCACCCAAGATATATCTTCGCGGTGGCATGCCATACACTCATATATGGTGGTCTAGGCCACCGACATTTTCTCAAATACATTCATATTCTTTCATTTGCCATTTTCTTTGTACCACACTCAATACCTCTTATTTCGAATTTCTATTTTGCTTGGAGTTTACATCATGTTTTGCATCTCCCCCGGATCACTCAATGGTTGCTCTATGATATTTCTAATAATACAAAGTAATCGGAAGTCAAGAAAATCAAAACAAGCAAAGATGGACGAAGACGGAGAAAACTGTGCCTTCCTGGGTGTTGGCCGGCCTCTGACCCGGCCCAGGTCCAGGCGCTCGCTCGGGACCTGACCCGGCCTCACGCCCGGCCCCGGCTCCAGGCTCGCTCGGGACCTGACCCGGCCTCCCGCCCGGCCCTGGCCGGTTCCCAGGCCGGCTGGCTCGGTTACCCGCCCGGCCTCACGGCCGGCCCCGGCCGGTTCCCAGGCCGGCGCGCCTAGGAACTTAACTGCACGGGTGGATCTCGACCTAGGGTTATTCCACTTCTTCCCCTCCATGCCTCTCATCCATTGTTGCCCTCTTCCCAAACTCAAGCTCCTCCACCCTCCCTTCCATGTGAACCACAACCAACTCCTTCCCTTCCACAAATCGGTGAGAGAATCACCCGATCTCTCATCCTATCCACATATTTTCCCCGTTTGTGTGCCGATTTGAGGTGGATCTTCTCCTTAGATTGGTGTGTTCTTGAGGTTCCTCTCTCAAGATTTGAGATGGACGATTGGGGTGATGATTGGGAGGAGTTCCCACAGTCAAGCAAGGCCGGAGCCAAGGGGAGCAAGACGTTTGATGGGCTTGATGATATTGTTGATGACTATGATGCTGAATCCTCCATGCCCAAGACCAAGAGACTCAAGAAGGCCGCGGTCAGAAAAGGCAAGTCCAAGCAAGCTCCCAAGCCAACGGGAAATCCTCCGCCTCCGCCTCTCGTGAACCCTGATGAACCGGTGCGTGCTACTTGGGTCAAAGTGCCTACTCTCGAGCTTGAGCAAGATCGCTTGGTCTTCAACCCCTATGCATTTGGCCATAGCACCTGTCCGGATGACCCTAGATTCTACTGCAAGATGCATCAGCAAATATATCATCAATGCATTAATAAGAAAAAGAACAAGCATGTGCCCACCTCTTATTTCAGTCTTGAGCATACTAGAGAGGTATGGCCAGATGTGATGGAGCTTATGGATTACCATCAAATCTCTAAGCTCATGACAGTTAGCACCCCATATTCCCCTGAGTTACTCAAACAATTCTATGCCACTGTTCATTTCTCCACCGTGCCCAAGAGAACTATGATGTGGATGTGTCACACTACCGTTTGCACAACTACTCTGGCAGAGTTTGGGGAATTATTTCAGCTTGAGGAACTCCCCTTTGCACCATGCTATAGTCGTATTCATTGCTCAAAAGTTATGTAGGCTGAGATAGGGCTTCGTCATTTCTATCCACCGGGGATAGGGCTCCGTGGAAAGATTTCCAAGACTTCTTGGATGTATCATTACTGGAGAGTTGTTCATGGCATCCTGAGAAACAATCTCAATTGCAAATATGGAGAAAAGGGTGAAGTTCGTCAACGGATGATCAATCTTCTAAACCAGATTGTTCCTCTCTACATGAGAAAGAAGCAAATTGATATTCTTGACTACATATGGCAAGAGATGCGCTTGGTGGTTCTTAGGAACAAGGTTCCCATTTATGGTCCTTATCTGCAGACCCTTTTCAACACCAAGTTAAGTCCTGATGTGATTGAGTCATATGATATGTATGTGCCTTCTCTTGTTGCTATACCTGCTCCTCCCCCAGATGCACCTGTCTATGTTCCTCCATATCGTGGTCAAAATGATGAAGATGAGGATGGTGAGGTTCCTAAGAAGCAAAATGTTATAATCAAAGCACTCAAGAAGATGAACTGCTTCTTTGCTGTGCAAAGGAAATCTGACTACAAGGCCTATGCCAAACAAAAGAGCTACAATCGCAATCAGCGTGCCATTATGACTCAGCTCAACCTTCCTGTTGGTCCTTCAAGCTCAGAGGAAGTCTCAGAGGGTACCTATATGGCACAGAATGATTACACCTTCTGGTTTGGCGATGACGCCTCTTCTCTTGCTCCATATTGGCAAGGGGACCCTGGTCAGTCGAGCTCCGGTCCAGCTGCACATGATGATGAGTATGATGTTGAGGATGAAGAGGAGGATGATGATGAAGAGTGATCATGGCTCTCACTGCTATTTCTCCCTTTTTGGTGTCTTGATGCCAAAGGGGGAGAGATTATTATCCGGGGATTTGCATTACATTTGCGTCTTCATCGTTTGCATGTTTCCTTTCTCATTTGCATGTTTCTTAAGTGAACTCTATTTGTGAACTCGTGAACTCTATTTGTGAACTCTATGTGTTATGTCTCTATTGTAAGGATAATCCTGGACCTCCAATATTTATTGTAAGGATAATCTTGGACCCTCGTTATGTTATTGTAAGGATTTCCTCCATCTATTATCTATTCTTGCGAAGTGATATTATTCCAAGGTGAGAAAAGTGCTCTTCCCATATGAGGACTATGGTAAGAACTACCGTATGCCTTTATTTACTATCTATCACTTGTTCCCATTTGCTCACATAGTATATATATGTCTATCTATCACTTGAGCAATGTTTTTGTTGAATACCTTGTTGGCTTGAAAGCTCTAGGGGGAGTTTCACTCAAAAACATGCTTAAATGAGACTTATTTTGCAAATCCTTGTGTTGTCATCAAACATCAAAAAGGGGGAGATTGAAAGGACATTGTCCGATAATCTTGTTTTGACGTTTGATTACAACACTTGGAAGTATTTAACATACTCTCTAGTATCAATAGGAAATATGCAAAAAGGAAGAAATGCCGTATTGTCGGAAATGCAACAGGAAAGGAAGGATGTTCAGCAGGCTGGCCGGCCCCCAGACCGGCCTAGGCCGGGCTCCAGGCCGGAGCAATCTGGTGGGTGACCGGCCCCCAAACCGGCCTAGGCCGGAGTCCTGGCCGGGCTCGTCTGGTGGGTGGCCGGCCCCCAGGCCGGCCTCGGCCGGGCTCCAGGCCGGCGGCATCTGGTGGGTGGCCGGCCCCCAGGCCGGCCTCGGCCGGGCTCCAGGCCGGCGGGATCTGGTGGGTGGCCGGCCCCCAGGCCGGCCTCGGCCGGGCTCCAGGCCGGTGGCGTCTGGTGGGTGGCCGGCCTCCAGGCCGGCCCAGGCCGGGCTCCAGGCCGGCGGCCCAACTTGTTCCAGTTTGAAGATCGATGGCCGGCCCCCTGGCCGGCCTGGGCCGACCTCCAGACCGGGCCCCCTTTATGTCCAACGGCTACATTTCGGGAGGGGGTACTTATACCCCTCCATCTACCTCGGGACAACTACCACGACCAAAAGAAGAACACCACCATTGTTTGAAAGCTTCAAATCGATAGATCTCCCTCTCTAGCCACTCAATCACTTAGTCCTTTGGAGATTTGAGAGAGGAGACCTAGATCTACACTTCAACCAAACCAATTTGATTTCCCCCTTGATTTGTGAGAGGGGGCTTGCTACTCTTGGTGTTCATTGGAACCCTAAGAGGTTGTGGTCCTTCGGAGCTTTGGGAGCTACGAAGACTTTGTCGGGAGCCACCAATTAAGTTGTGGTGCGTGCCCCGGCCTTGGGCATCGAGTCTTGGCGGCTCGGTGCATTTGGTGAAGACGCTCGAACTTGTGGAGTGTGCTTCATCCTTGTAAAGGTTCTAGTTGTCAATCTCAACGGCAACATAGTGACAAGTGCCTCGCCACATTGGTGGTAAGTCACAACGGAGATACGGTGTGCCATATCAAGGCTACTCGGTGTTTCACTTTGGTGAACACCGCGCCGCTCCAACGGAGATTAGCTTCCATTGGGAAGTGAACTTCGGGATAAATCTTCGTGTCATCTTGTTGCTTATCTTTGCACTTACCTTTACTTGTTAGCACTAGCTTACTATATCTATATCTTGTGCTAGTGATCTTTGCTCATCATATAAGGTTGTTCACCTAGTTGCATATTCTAGAGAACTTATATTTGAGTAATATTCTTTTAAAACGAAAAAGAAGTAAAATTTGTAGTTAACCTATTCACCCCCCCCCCCTCTAGTTAACCTCATCGATCCTTTCAGGCAGCCTGGTAGTACCGGGCCTACTTCCGGCCTACTTCTGGAGCCGTTCCAGTAGCTTTTTTTCGCAAGCGGAAGAAGCTCCGGAACTGGGCACCGGAAGTGCCCAGCGGTAGTACCGGTCAAGGGGCCGGTACTTCCGGACACAGAAAAACAGCAAACCCTGAAACTGAATAACTTTTGCGTGGAAGCTCCGAATCGAGTGAATCCAATTTTGTTGGAAAGAGGACGGCAAGAGCTACCCTAAAATATTGAAACCAAGCAATGGAGATTTTGCTAAAAATTGGAAGAGTGAAACCTTCCGCATAGATGAACCGGCAAAATCTCCAAAACCGAAAATGCACAAGTTTTTCATCAAGACTCCGTTTTCTATGATCTTGGTCTTGTTTCGAAGATAATCACAAGCCCTACAAGATCATGCATATATACATCATAGTCTATCATGTGAGGAGGAAATCATAAGGAGAGAGTTTGACCTCTCGTAGAAAAGACAAACCGGTAAAACCTCCGATATCAAAAACGCAAGAAGATATTCTTGAGATCCGTTTTTGATGAACTAGAGCTTGGTATGGAGATAAACACAAGCTCTAAATTCTCACATGGATAAAAGCCAAATAAGAACCAATAAAGATGATTGCATGGATACAAAGGTTTGAGCTCTCTACGACGATACGATCACGAAACTCGGTCGAGGGGCCCTCTTGATAGTACGGCTATCTATCCTATAACCCGGTCTCTCACTAAACATCATGAGACCGGTAAAATAGAAACCCTAGCAAGATCATACCTTTGCCTTGCGCTTAAACCACTTGAGGTCGATGAAGACGATCTTCAACTCCTCAGACGCACCACCTTTCTTCATTGCGCTTCGCTTGGTGAAGATTCACATGACGCTCCCCCATACACCAAGATGGGGAAAGCACTTTTCGGCATATCTTCACTCGGACTTGAGTGTCGATCAACCCGCACTTAGCCTTGATCAACACAAATCTTTTCTTCCCTTGAGCTTGACTCCAACAAATGGAGATCAAGCAAAGCACCTTGACTCCAACACATGGAGACAAGCTTGGCCTTGATCAACAAATGATCTTCTAACCTTGACCTTGACTCCAACCAATGGAGACAAGCAAGCTTGGCTTTGATCAACAAATGATCTTGACACAAGCTAAAGGACAACCTACACATAGAGCTCAATGCAAATATTAGTCCATAGAGATTGTCATTAATTACCAAAACCATGCATGGGATCAACCATGCACTTTCAGATGTCCCTTAAGGCCATTAATCTTTTGTCGGCTACTTCCTCGATGATGTCCATCATCAGATCATAGTATTCATTAGCCGATAAATCGTTCTGCTTAGTGAACCTCAAGGTGGCCAGATTTATTTCAACGGGTAGAACGGCCTCTTGTCAATAAACCAACTCAGAAGGACTGACTTTAGTAGCTTCATGCCTTGAGATCCTTTGAGCCCATAACGCTTCAGACAACAATTCATGCCATCTCCTCGGATGATCTACAACTATCTTCTTAATGAGCCGAGATAAAATCGTGTTCGTAAACTCGGCTTGTACGTTGGCTTGCGCGTAGTAAGGAGAAGAATTGAGTATCTTAATCCCATGTGACTTCGCAAATTGCTTGACCTCCTTTGGCATGAAGTATGTGGCATGATCTGTTGTTAATGTCTGCGGGATGCCGACTAGTGAATAATATGCTCAATAATGAATTTAATTACCTCCTTGTAGGTCATATTCCTGAGAGTTACAGCTTTAGACCACTTGGTGAAATAATCTGCGATGACTAACATGAACCGATGCCCTTTTGATGAAGCCGGGTCGATCGTGCCGACAAAGTCGAGCGGGCCACATTTTATTATAGGGTTGAGCATGGAAGCCGACACCGATTGAATATCTCCTAATTTCTGGCAATCTTCGCATCCCTTGTAGTATCTGAACATGTCGTTGATCATTGTTGGACAATAAAATCCATCTCACCGGGGCATCCACTTCATCTTGTGAGCGAACTGATGAGTTCTAGCTAAGCCGTCATGTACCTCCCACATGGCGACGCTGGCTTGGTATTCATTCACACACTTCATAATAAGACCGTCGGTTGTTAGAAGAACATGGGTTTACACATTCTTATTAAACAAGATTTCCAAAAGTTAAGTTAATAATAAACTGATGAATGGTCAAACTTGGTCGCCAAAATTTGAGAAAGCATCGCACATCAAAACCACAGACCAAATTTGAATTCTATCTCAAACTTGAATTTTTGTTCAAATTTCACTTTGAATTTAAAAAACAGGACCAGACAAGTTCAGATAGAAAATATGGGGATACATAGTGCATAATAGTTTAAAAATCTTTACGAGACGGACTATCAGTTATGAAGGTTCAAGGCTTTGAAGCCAAATGATCAAGTCATACATAATAGGTCAAACTTAAATTTTGCTTCAAACTCGATTTTTCAAATTTAAATTTAAATTTGAAAAATGACCAGACAAGTTCAGATAGAAAATATGGGGATACATAGTGCATAATAGTTTAAAATCTTTGCAACATCAATACCACCGACCAAATTTGAAATTTTGCTCAAAATTAGAATTTGGGTTGAAACTTGAATGTTGGTTCACATTTCAATTTGAATTAACAAAACATGACCAGACAAGTTAGGATAGAAAATATGTGGACCCAAATTGGCACAAACATGGGTTTGCACATTATACTACCAAGATTGTCAAAGTTAAGTTAATGATATTATTAACTTAGGAGGATCAGACAAGGGGAAAGATCTGGATTGAACAAAACGAGCGTGTGCTCCGCTGCTGCATCTCCTCTTGTTTGGAGGGGAGTGTGACGCGAGTAGACCACATGAGTAGCTGGACAGCTAACTATAGCCCCAATTGTATCAAGCAATTGAACGAGGTGCAGCTGGATTTCACTGCCCCCACACATACGTGCTCCTACTGTTGTGACGTGATCGAAATTGGACGAAACTTTTTGTGGATTTTTTATTCGATCCGAATCGAACTGGGCTGCCTCGTATACAAGTAGAACCAAAAGAAGAAAAGAAAAGGTCAAAGGGTTGGGATAGATCGATCTACCTCTCGGCGGCGGAGGCGGTTCAGCTAATCTTCTTATCGCCGGCGGCGATCTCCTTCCGACACGCCCTCTCCTATCTGTCTCGGTCCACTAACAGGTAAAGCCGATTTCCCTTTTGTTTCGGAACCTGATTGACCTCCTCCCCTCCCCTCCCCTCCCCGTTTGCAATCTTCATGTCCTGACTGGCAGATCTTGTTGTTTCAGGAACCGGGAGTCGGTCGGTAGCTATGTCGTCGTTCTCCCCTCCATCCTCGCCGGCTCGCAGCGATCCAGTTGCCAGTTGTTACGGAGAATTCTGCATGTATGTAAGCAAACACCTAGGCCCTAAAATCACATGCGTATGTGTATGCTCTTTCATGTGGCATGTCTTTTAAATCGATCTCATCTCCTGCATATTTTGATTAATCTGGGTATGAAAGAAGATTACTGCATTATTTTTTTTTGTTTACTGTAAGAGTATTTTCATATTATCCATATAAGAGTAATTGTTTGTCAAAGCCATGTCTTAACAAAAAAAAAATACACATGCTTTTCTTAATAATAACAGACAACCATTTGGCTGGCTTGGTGAAGTACCGTAAGAACTTTTCTTGAGCTGATCTTCTAATTGGCTCAGACGAGTTGATATTCATGTGTCATTAGTCATTATTACAGTAATATTGTTCCCATCTTATTTTGTCATGCAGTAACGACTATGCCAGACTCAAGGCATGTGATGATCCTGCCACTAGACAAGCATTCCAGCAGTTTAGAGATGCTTGGCTTGCTGCAGCCGAGCACCAGATGAGCCTGAGGCCCAAGTCGCCATCCCCTGAGGAGCAGGAGAAACGAAGAGAAGAGCGACGACGCAAGGGATTGCTCATAGCGCTCAACACATATGCCAAGCGAAACAATATGCAGGCCAGTCACATCCTCGAAATATTTATGCATTCTGAGTGTTATTTCCGGTTATTGTACAACTAGAATGCTAGGGCAGTTACATGTCAAGGTTGGCGAGAACATCACCCCTTTAGTTGCAGATTATGGATCCCAAACCAAGAGATTTATTGCTGACAGGAGCTATTGTACTTACATGTGCCGTTTATATTTCAGCCTGCTGATTTTGAATTCGTTGAAGAGAAAGAAAGGAATCTAGTAGCTGGATGTATGGGAGGATATGTGCATTCCAATTTTGTGGCGAAAGGTGTAGACGGCACACCAGTTCTCTTATTTGCTGAGATGCATCGTGATTGCAGCAAGGAGGAGGATGTTGTTCTCTGCACTCCTCTAGAAGAGAATAACGACTCCGGTAAGTATTTGGCTAGAATTTTCTTAATTTGTTTTGTCACTATTTTCTAACATACATATTTTTCTTTCTTTCATCAAGGTCTTTGTTTCGGGTGCAATAAGCGAGCAAAGGAGCTTCGACACCCCACAAGTGGTGGCCACTTGGGTGGCCAGGAGGATCGGCCTTTTTATCGCGTGGAGGAGTATAGTGATGATGAGTATTTTATTTAAGGGAGAATCTACCAACCAACAGGGAGTTACAATAGTCACTATGCTATCATAAGCAAGCTATGTTAGAAGGAGTGCACTTTTAGTCCCTTAAGTGTTGCAAAAGTCCATCTTTGATCCCTCAACTCTATTCTGGTCTAAACCTTGTCCTCAAACACTTAATTAGGTCTAATTATCCTCCTTAAAAGGAGGCTAGGTGGATTGAAAAGTCAAAACCGACCAACCAACATTTAACCTCTACCCGGGATGATATTAGACTTAATTATGTGTTTGAGGACCTGGTTTTGACCAGGATGGAGTTGAGGGACCAAAGTTGGACTTATGCAACACTTGAGGGAGCAAAATTGCACTTAACCCTAGTTTGAATCATGATTGGTAATTTGTTGGAAGAGTGGTGGGTTAAATCTTCGTGACTTTGTTGAAGATTTACTCGAGTTGGCACTACAAAGATTTGCTTAGGGCGAAGATTTACTAAGAGCATCTTCATCGATACCCCTGGAAATATGTCAGGCACATCCCAAATTGTGTCTATTCGGAGGTGTTGGATACAGTCTGGCACAATGGGGTTAGTGCCCTCAGCTGCACCCCCTGAGCTGATAAAAAAAACTACTCCCTCCGTCCTAAAAAGGATGTCATAACTTTTTCCATCCACGAGTGTATCTAGACATGTTTTACATATAGATACATTCATAAATGGAAAAATCTGTGACATCTTTTTCGGGACGGAGGAAGTACCACAATTCGCGCTGAGTTTGTAAACCTACCGGTCGTGGGACGAGGAGAAATAGATTGCACTAATATTGACCAATTTTATTGAAAAAATATCAACATTCGTAATATCAAACCAATATCATTCGATTCATAAAGAAATATAGTTTTATATTATATTGATTTGATATTAGAAAGGTTGGTATTTTTTTGTATATACTTGATCAAACTTTAAAATGTTTGACTTAAGACAATCCTAATATGCACCGTAAAAAGGAACGGAGGGAGTACGTGGAGAGTGAGCTGACACGGACGAGGCCCCCACCTGTCAGCCCTATCCCCCCTCCTCTTCTTCTTTCTCCCCTGCTCAATCCCGAACTCCCGTCTGTCACAATCCCGACCCATAGCTCCGTCGGCGCCTGCAGCCGACGGCGCTGCCCGGCCCGCAGCCGCCGCCGGACCACCTTGACCGCGCCATCAAGGCCCTCAACACCCTCACCGCTGTCTCCATGTCCATCACGCTCGCGGCGGCGGTCCGGCCGGCTCGAGGCGATCCTGCACCGCTGGGCGCGCCTCCTTTCCAGCGCCGCGACAGACATCGCGCGACCCGCGACCGAACTCTGCGTCCTCCTCTCCGTCCTCGGCGCAGTACATCAACGAGCAGTTCAGGGCCACGACAGGGAGAATGTTCCACCGCGCGACTGCGCGCGAGACAGGATATCGACGGGATTTCCCCCGATGCCGCCGACTCCAGGAGTGGTTGCGCACGGACGACGCCCTCGAGCTCCCGTGCAGCGCGGGCGCTGTCCTTCAGCGTGTCGTCCAAGATCTGGTCCAGGGGTCGCCACACCTCCGCCTTGCCGCCTCTGGCCCACAACCCCGGCAGCCCCTGGTCGGGCTGGGAGGGAGGTTCGTCCGTTGGGGAGAGACATACACGACTAGTCGAGGTGGAAGAAGAAAAGAGGGGCGAAAGAAGATGGGTGGCTAACAGATATGGGGCCCACATCCACCTCAGCTCTTCATCCATGTGTGCTGCCAACTAGGCCCTTACGAATGGACCCCACTTGTCAGGACGGCTGTTAAAATATTTTTAGACGGAAATCAGCACGATTTGTAACGACACGCCTTAGATTAGTAGATTTTTTTAAAAAAAATCACCAAAATCGGTACTGACACGCAAACTCTGCGCGAATTGTGGTAGTTTTTTGTAATTTACTCCCCTGAGCTGGTCGCCCCTATCAATTTTTAATCATTTTCATCAATATGTCATATTTCTACTTATAATAAATCATATAAAACTTATTCCATAGTCCAATAATAATTTTGCATAGTTTCAGAAAACAATACATGACAATCGAACTACTCAATCCCTCTTAGCGCCATGCACAAGTGCGCTATCATTTTGTAGTTGATTGTGAGTTGTTTTATAATATATTATTCTAGATGTGCACTAAAAGAAATCAACAAACTCAGTAGGCACGCCATGCTATGGCTCGGGAAGAGGGCCATTGTACTCAAACTGTTGATCAAACACCATGTTTGGATCTCGCTTACTCCTGATGCTCATGTTGTGCATGATGACCCAACGATTCATGGTCTCCTACACCTGATCTAGCGACTATGATAGACAAGGGTACCTAACAAGCACAAACCTGGCTTGGAGTACACCGAATGATTGCTTCACATTATTCCGAACACACTTGATTCCTCTCAAAATGAGAGTTTGCCTCATTGTTGTGATAGAAATGCATCACATGAACACGCCATCGTGTACCCACAGCAACTCGCACAGCAGGAGGTGGCTTACAACATGATGCATAAGACAAAAAGTCGGCTCTTCTGAAGACCCCGGTTCCTCGGCATGGACCCCGTCAGAGGTTCCGACGACTATGGGCTGAACTCGGCCAGTTTGACTGCTTCAAACTCGATTGTCGATATTCGATGAACTTACATGAAGTCGCCAAACAACGGAAGCATGAACAAGGGTTTGAGGGTTAAAAGTAGGTTGTAATGGTATTGTCGATTGTTTGCTCAATTTCAATTGGCCATCACCTCTCACACACATATGAGGCGGTTGGATTTTCCCTACAAGTTTTGGATACCTCTACACGTTTACAAATCGGTAACAAGCCGAATTACAACTCTAAACTCAACTCTTCCTTCGGCTTTGTACTGGAGTCAGACTCAAGTCGCCATGTAGCTTCTCAAAAGCCGCTTCCGTGTTGGAGTGGATACCCGCCTTACCTTTGTAGTGAGCTAGTTGAACCATGGGCTATGGGTTGAGTCGAACTATATCTGGCTTTGCTTGGCGTAACTCTTGGATCTTAAAATCTTCTCCACGCCTTAGTCAGCATGTCACCTGTCTCTTCCTGATTCCGGCCCAAATCTCCAGTCTTCACATGTTCGCCTTGTCGAGTTGGCTACTTGCCAAAAATGGGTGGTAACACATGCCCTGTTTTCTAGTAGAGCTTGCGTGCTAGAAAAAAATCTGTGTGGGATTTTGACTAAGGACGATGCTTAAGATCATCGTCCCTATTTCCTATGGGCGATACGGGTATATCGGCCCTAAGTGCGATTCAGGTGGTTCACCACACTTGCATAGAATTTCTTTAGTACTCTTCCGCTGATAGCTCAACGAAGCATGCTCCATTCCAAAGTCTCCATCATATACGAGTTTTCGGGTACTATCCATGCGACTCATAGTGGTCCTTCCCAACTTGGTGACCATTTTTTGAATTTCCGGCTTGTAGAGCCGATTGGCAATGTAACCTTCCATACAAAGTCACCGCCATGGAAATTCCTAACCAGGACCTTCTTTTTGTATGTTTTGGCTACCCGCAACCTTTTCTTCTCGATGTCCCTTAAGGCCATTAATCTTTTGTCGGCTACTTCGTCGATGATGTCCATCATCAGATCATAGTATTCATTAGCCGTTAAATCATTCTTCTTAGTGAACCTCAAGGTCGGCAGATTTACTTCAACGGGTAGAATGGCCTCTTGTCCATAAACCAACTCAGAAGGACTGACTTTAGTAGCTTCATGCCTTGAGATCCTTTGAGCCCATAATGCTTGACAACAATTCATGCCATCTCCTCGGATGATCTACAACTTTCTTCTTAATGAGGTGAGACAGAATCGTGTTCGTAAACTCGGCTTGTACGTTGGCTTGTGCGTAGGAAGGACAAGAATTGAGTATCTTAATCCCGTGTGACTCCGCAAATTGCTTGACCTCATTTGGCATGAAGTATGTGGCATGATCTGTTTTTAACGTCCGCGGGATGTCGATCAGTGAATAATATGCCCAATAATGAATTTAATTACCTCCTTGTAGGTCATATTCCTGAGAGTTACAGCTTTAGACCACTTGGTGAAATAATCTGCGATGACTAACATGAACCGATGCCCTTTTGATGAAGCCGGGTGGATCGTGCCGACAAAGTCAAGCGGGCCACATTTTATTATAGGGTTGAGCATGGAAGCTGACACCGATTGAATATCTCCTAATTTCTGGCAATCTTCGCATCCCTTGTGTATCTGAACATGTCGTTGATCATCGTTGGACAAGGGCATCCACTTCATCTTGTGAGCGAAATGATGAGTTCTAGCTAAGCCGTCATGTACCCCCCAAATGGCGACGCTGGCTTGGTATTCACTCACACACTTCAGAAGTGGACCGTCGGTCGTTAGAAGAACATGGGCTTACACATTCTTATTAAACAAGATTGCCAAAAGTTAAGTTAATAATAAACTGATGAATGGTCAAACTTGGTCGCCAAAATTTGAGAAAGCATCGCAACATCAAAACCACAGACCAAAATTGAATTCTATCTCAAACTTGTATTTTGGTTCAAATTTCACTTTGAATATAAAAACATGACTAGACAAGTTCGGATAGAAAATATGGGGATACATAGTGCATAATAGTTTAAAATTCTTCACGAGACGGACTATCAGCTATGAAGGTTCAAGGCTTTTAAGCCAAATGATCAAGTCATGCATAATAAGTCAAACTTGAATTTTGGTTCAAACTCAATTTTTCAAATTTAATTTAAATTTGAAAAATGATTAGACAAGTTCGGATAGAAAATATGGGGATACATAGTGCATAATAGTTTAAAATCTTTGCAACATCAATGACACCGACCAAATTTGAAATTTTGCTCAAAATTTGAATTTTGGTTGAAACTTGAATGTTGCTTCACATTTAAATTTGAATTAACAAAACATAACCAGACAAGTTAGGATAGAAAATATATGAACCCAAATTGGCACAAGCATGTGTTTGCACATTATACTACCAAGATTGCCAAAGTTACTTTAATTTTATTATTAACTTAGGAGGATGAGGCATGGGGAAAGATCTGGATTGAACAAAACGAGCGTGTGCTCTGCTGCTGCATCTCCTCTTGTTTGGAGGGGAGTGTGACGTGAGTAGACCACATCAGTAGCTGGACAGCTTGCTATAGCCCCCATCGTATCAAGCAATTGATCGAGGTGCAGCTGGATTTCACTGCCCCCACACAGACGTGCTCCTACTGCTATGACATTAGGTGACATGTATGGTAATCCTGCACGCCTCGCCATTGTCTTGTCAAATCAATGGGCAGTGCAGTTTGACTTGTTGATCCCTCTTTTCTACGGTAGGGTACTTGAGAAGGTGGCATTTTCAAGTGCCATCGAGCGAGAAAACAAACAAACGACTACTATACATAGGAAATCTAGCTAGTTCCAAAACTTGGAAAATGGCGCATACTACTACTACTACTACTACTACTACTACTACTACTACTACTACTACTACTACTACTACTACTACTACTACTACTACTACTACTACTACTACTACTACTACTACTACTACAGGTGTTTGTCTTGTACTATTGCTAACGGAGTTGGTGATGTTGGGTTGTGCCCCAAGCGAAGGCATGGATGTAGCAAGTAGCAATTTTTTCCTCGTAAATGAACCGAGGTTTATCGAACCAGTAGGAATTTGAAATCAACAACAAAGTGAATGTTGAAGATCTCTGGCGCTTAATCTTCAACAGATGTGGACCTGCACACACTCAACCAAATACTTTGCCCCCAACGGCGGAAAGGTTGTCAATCTTTTCGGTCTCGCAGAAAACAAAACGGTTAATTGTACAGTGAAATAGATGAAAATATGGAAGTGGACCAGAAGTGTAATGATGATGAAGAGTGGTGAATAAAGGTTGCAATCAATGTAAAAAGAAGGACCGGGGGCCATGGTTTCACTAGTGGAGTCTCTCAAGCAAATAAAATACTCATATGATGGGTAAACAAATTACAGCTGGGCAATTGACAAGATTATAACACAAACTTAATCTAGCTATTACAAAGAGGACATGATAATATTTATATAGGCATCACGACAATGAACAAAGACCGTTGAGTCCAACTGCATCTTTGTATAAAAAGTCCATCGTGGGATCGATATCCAGCCTGTCACCCAACGGTATTAAGTTGCAAATAACAGACAATTGCATTAAGTAAAGCGCATGAAGTAATCAATACTAATATCAAAAGAGACATTAACACCGCTGTTTTACCCTTAGTAGCAACAGCACACCCTCGCCCTTAGACGTTTCTGTCACTCGTGCCCAGGAACAAAAGGGGCCATGAACCCACTATATAGCATAAATGCTCTTTCTTGAAGATACACACAGTCACTTGGCCAAAGTAACTACGCACATCGGAGAGCATGAAGAACACAAACCAACATATAAGAATCATGCACAATCTGATCATAACTTTATAATCCATCGGATCCTAGCAAACACATCGCATAGAGTTACAATAGTCGATCTTGATCATGTTAGGCAGCTCACAAGATCATAATACATGACGCACAAGGGAGAGAAACTACCATCTAGCTACTGCCATGGACCCGTAGTCCAAGATGGACTACTCACAAATCATCCCGGAGGAAGGCATGGCGATGAAGAGCCCTCCAGGATGGATCTCCCCTCCGGCAGGATGCCGAGATCAGCTTCAGAATCACCCCCGAACTAGGGTTTATGGTGGCAGCGCCTCGGGATGACTTCTCTGGAAAATAATGGTCTCCTCGACGTTTTTAGGGTAAAAGGGATTTTATAGGCATCGGAAGGAGCCGAGGAGGTGGCCCATGGGCTGGGGCGGGTCCCACCCACGGGTGCCCCCCAGGCCGCGGCCACAGGCCGTCTGTGCCCTGTGGGTCGCCTCTCGGGTCGCCCTTCGGTCTCCTGTTGCCTTCCATCGCATAAAAAATTTCCGTAAATTTTCAGCGCAATCCGACGATATTTCCTGTGGTGGACTTTGTGAAATACAAAAACAGCAAAAACATGAAACTGGCACTAGGCATCTTGTCAATAGGTTAGTCCGACAAAATGCATAAAAATGATGTAATATGATAGTAGAAACATGTGACAATATCACAAAACTAGCATGGATCAATCAAAAATTATAGATACGTTTGACACGTATCAGCATCCCCAAGCTTAACTCCTACTCGTCCTCGAGTAGGTAAGTGATAACAAAATAATTTTTGATAAGACATGCAACCAACACAATCTTGATCAAGATAGTAATATAAAGCATAGGATGTGAATGAAATGATCCAAAACAATTGTCTATAATTTATAGCAAGAAAGCAATGAATAACCAAGTTGAATTATTCAAGCAAAACCTTTCATAAATAGTACGTTAAAGACATGAAAGCAATGTGACCAACGTATTTGATTAATCCTCAAAGATAATAGTTCCATAACAAAAGTGTTTGAGAATCAACACAAAGGAAGATGTATGTATTAACAAAAAGCTTCAAATTCCAACGGCTTATCTTATAGATAAAGTAAATATAAAGATTCATGTTTAAACTGACGATGCAATATGATCAATGATACCCAGGGTCAATGTTGAATGTTTGCTTTGGTGGAGATAGAAGGAAAAGGAAAACTGACTCAACATTAAAAGTAAAAGAAAGACCCTTCGCAGAGGGAAGCAGGGATTAGTCATGTGCTAGAGCTTTTTGATTTTGAAAAACAGAGATAAAACAATTTTGAGAGATGCATGCTTTCGTTAACGAATTCACAACAGAGAAGCTATCTTGTCCCCCCCCCATAACAAGCAAGGCTTTTAGACTTGTGAGAGCAGCTGGTTTTAGAGGAACGAGTACATTCCTCTTTCTCCTTGGTTTCACCACTGTCCAATGTTTGAGCTGATTTCTCAGATATTCATTGCACGAAGGTGAATGGTGAGTTATATTTATATTTTGCTTAAGCTGCTCTCGGGTTGATTCAAGTGAAGACGTAAACCATCGACATTGGGTGAAAGGGGGGAAATGTCCTTGCTTGTCACAAGTTATATCTTGCTCTCTACTGCTTCCTCATGAGCTTAAAAATAGAGGCACAAAAAGGAGTATTTTGAATATTTTAAAGGTAGCACGTGACAAATTTACTTGGAATGGCAAGAAATACCATGCATAGGTAGATATGGTGGACTCAGCTGGCAAGATAGTTTGGCTTTGGGATTTGGATGCACGAATGAATCATACACTCAGTGCAGAATTTTTTGGCTTAGCAAAAATGGCATTTCAAGCAAACATCCAAAATTAACCGGTAACAGAGTAACATAAGACATCAATCAATCATAACCATAAACACTCCATACCGTCTCCAGTGTTGACCAAACAGTTCTTTTGATGGAAAGATTAGCTTGATGAATTAACAACTATGAAACACCACACAGTTTCAAGCTTTTAATTGTATTTCTTTACTAATCGATTTCCACTCAAATAACTAGCAAGTTTAAGCATTCAACTTAATATCTGATACGTCCATTTTGCATCACTATTTTGCACCATAATTTATCTTTATTCATCGATATATTTTATAATATGATGCAATACTTATGTTATTTTATCTTATTTTGCATGTTTGGCAATTATTGGGGATGCATCTGCCGGAGCCGGAAATCAGCTGAAAAAGTACCTGTCAAGGAACCTGACATCAGAAGCTCAGAAAATTCCGGGAAAATTCAGGGGGCATTATTTTTAATATAAGCCATGGAGCCAGAAGGGAGCATGGAGACGAGCTCCAGGGGCAGGGGCGGCCTGCTGCCGTGGGCCCACCCTTGGCCACGGGTGGGGCCCGCCCCCTGGCCCCTGTGGCCCCCCTCCGGCTCCCCTTCGGTGTACTATTACCCTTTGACCTAAAATCATTGGGGGTATCGAAGAGGAATTTTTCCGCCGCCTCCACGAGGCGGAAACCAGACAGAGAGAAGAAGAGCTCCGGCAGGGAGAAAACTACCGAGGAATTTCCCTCCCGGAGAGGGGAATCACCGCCATCATCATCGCCATCAGGCTGGTCATCATCGGGATCATCATCAACATCATCTCCACCATCATCATCGCCGCCATCCCATCTCATCTCGCTATAGCAATTATATTTTTGTTGTTATTAGTTCATTGGAATCCTATCCCGGGTGTTGATTACCACTAGTAGTTGATGCTTGAGAGTTTGATCGGTGAATTATCATTACAATCAGATTGTTACCTATATTCATATCACCTCAGATCATGATCTATATGATGTCTTGTGAGTAGTTCGTTTGGTTCTTGAGGACATGGGGAAAGTCTAGTTGCTAGTAATTGCATAATGTTGAGTAATATTTAACGGTTTGATATATGTTGTGGTGTTATTCCTCTTGTGGTATCGTGTGAACGTCGACTACATGATACTTCACCTTTCAAAGGGCCTAGGGGAATGCATGGTGTATTTAGTTTGCTTATGGTAGGGTTGCAGGAGTGACAGAAACCTAAATCCCAATTTGTGAACTAGTGCACTAGGGAGTGTAGGATCTCGAAGTTTACGGCTGTGGTTAGATTTTTATCTTAAATACTTTCTTGTAGTTGCGGATGCTTGCAAGGGGTTTAATCACAAGTATGTATTTGTCCAAGTAAGGGCGGTGCATTAGCATAGGTTCACCCACACAACACTCTATAAAAACATTGAAAATTAATCTACGGCGTGCAGTGAAAATGGCTAGGCAGAAATTCTCATGTGTCCTCGAGAACATTTTAATCATCATAAGTAACACAACCGGCCTGTCCTTTGAGCTTAAAAGGATTGGGCTATTTGCTGCAACTATTGTGGCACTCTTTTATTTACTTGTTCTTTATTTGTTCTTTATATCAAAACTCCAAAAACATTTCCCTTTTAGTGCTTGCAGTGAAACCTTGCTGAAATCCACTTGTCAACACCTTCTGCTCCTCGTTTGTTTCGACACTCTTACTTATCGAAAGGACTATGATAAATCCCCTATACTTGTGGGTCATCAAGACTCCTTTCTGGCGCCGTTGCCGGGGAATGTAGCGCTATTGGTAAGTGGAATTGGTAAGGAACGCTTTTATTGTAGGTGATGTTTATATTTCAGTTTGATACTTTGCTTCGTTATGGAGCACTCTTCATTTAGTATGCTATTCGGGAGCGACTCTACCACCATACCTGTGGTGGATAAGAGTCCTCCACCTTCTGAAATTGATCCATTTAAAATACCTATGGGTATTGTTGATCATGTTATGAGTAATCATTATGCAGGGAATGGGACTGTCCATCCAGGATATCATTTTCTTTACATTAAAGATCTGTGTGAGTTGTTTAAGATTGCAGGTATGTCAAGAGAAGTAATCATGAGGAAATTATTCTCAATATCGTTAAAGGATAAAGCTATGGATTGGTATATGCTTCTGGATAATTCTCATCTGATGGATTGGAAAGAGCTTGTGTCTCTCTTTTATTCTAAATTTTATCCTCTTTATGAAATTCATCAAGATAGAAATTATATTTACAATTTCTGGCCGCATGAAGGAGAAAGCACCGCTCAAGACTGGGGGGAAGCTGAAATCTTTAATGCTCAAATGCCCCAATCATGAGCTTCCTAATGATATAATTGTTAACAATTTTTATGCAAGGCTTTCACGCCATGACAAGGATATGCTTGATGCTTCTTCTTTTGGATCTTTTACAAACAAGAAGGTTAATGCTAAATGGGATCTTATTGAAAGGATTTATTGCAATACGGAGGATTGGGAGATCGACAAAGGTAAAGAATCAGGTATAAACTATGAGTATGATTGCATTAAATCTTTCATGGAAACTGAATGTTTTAATGTGCTTAGTACTAAGTTTGGGCTCGATTCTCAAATTGTTTTTGATCTCTATAAATCTTTTGCTGATCATATTAATATCCCCAAAGAAAAGTGGAATAAGTATCATGAACCTTATTAAGATGTTTGTAAGAAGGATGTGCTTGCTAGTAATGATATGCCTGTGCACACAGTTGAATCCGTTTTACGTGATGTTCACTTTGAAAAATCACCATTTTCTATGAAAATTAAAGAACACTCAATTACTGCACATGTGGTTAATAAAAGTGAAAAGAAAGCTTATGAACCTGATGAACAACTCGAAATTGCCTCTTCAGTAGCTTTGGTTAAAGATCTTGTAACTGAGAACGTCGATGGAGGTTCTATTTATTTTTGTGAGGCTGCTACTAATATTGTTAGGCAAGATAAGAGTGCAAAAATTGTTGGTACTCCTATTATTTCTGTAAAAATAGGTGATCATTATTATTATGGATTATGTGATATGGGCGCAAGCGCAAGTGCTATTCCTTACACACTTTATCAAGAAATAATGCGCGAAATTGCGCCATGTGAGCTTGAACATTTGGAGATTAAGTTGGCTAATAGAGATGTGATACGTCTCAAACGTATCTATAATTTTTTGCTTGATCCATGTCAATATTATGACATTGTCACATGTTTTTGCTATTTTATTCTACCACTTTTATGCATTTTGTCGGACTAACCTATTGACAAGATGCCCAGTGCTAGTTTCCTGTTTTTTGCTGTTTTTGTATTTCAAAAAAGTCACAACAGGAAACATCGTCGGATTACGCCCAAAATTAACGGAGAATTTTTATGCGAGGAATTACACCAGTGGACCAAGAGGGAGCCCTGGGGCCACCCACAGGCCAGGGGCGGGTGGGGCCTGCGGCCCCTGGACCCGCGGGTGGGGCCCGCCCCTGCCCCCTGGGCATTGTCTCGGCCCCCTCCGACGCCTATAAATTCCCAATTAACCTAAAACCGACAGGGCGGCAAATATTTTCCAGAAACTCCGTCCCGACGCGCCGTCACCATCAACCCTAGTTCGGAGGGGAGATCGATCCCGGAGGACTCTTCATCGCCATGCCGCCCTTCGGGATGATTCGTGAGTAGTCCTCCTTGGACTACGGGGTCATGGCAGTAGCTAGATGGTAGCCTCTCTCCTTTTGTGCTTCATGTTTATGATCTTGTGAGCTGCCTAACATGATCAAGATCGACTATTGTAGTACTACGTGATGTGTTTGCTAGGATCCGATAGATTATAAAGTTATTTTCATATTGTGCTTGATTCGTATATATTCATTTATGTTCTTGCATGCTCTCCGATGTGCGTAGTTACTTTGGCCAAGTGATTGTGTGTATCTCCAAGAGGGAGTATTTATGCTAGATGGTAGGTTCATGCCTCCTTTTGTTCCTGGGCAAGAGTGACAGAAACGTATAAGGGCGAGGGTGTGCTGTTGCTACTAGGGGTAAAACAACGGTGCTAATGTCTCCTTTGATGTTAGTATTGTTTACATCATGCGCAATTCTTAATGCAATTGTCTGTTGCTTGCAACTTAATACCGTTGGGTGACAGGCTGGTTAAGCGATCCCACGGTGGACTATTTAGACAAAGACGCAGTTGGAATCAACGGTATTTGTCCTTTGTCGTGACTCCTATATAAATATTATCTTGCTCTCTTTGTTATAACTAGGGTGGTTCCGCATATAATCTTGTTAATTGCCCAGCTGTAATTTGTTTACCCATCACTTGCTTATCCTGTTTGCTTGAGATGCTCCGCTAGTGAAATCATGATCCCTAGACCTTTGTTTTTATATTGATTGCAACTTTATTTACTACTTTTAATTACTATTTCATCTCTGGTCACTTTTCATATTATCATCCACTTCACCATACGATTAACCGTTTTGTTTTCTGCGAGACCGGAAAGATCGACAACCTTTCCGCCGTTGGGGGCAAAGCATTTGATTGAGTGTGTGTAGGTCTACGTCCGTCGAAGATCAAGCGCCAGAGGTCTCTTGACGTTCACCTCGTTGTTGATTTCAAAGTCCTACTGTGTGGTTCGATAAACCTCGGTTCGTTTACGAGGGAAAATTTGCTGCTTGCTACATCACCGCCTTCGCTTGGGGCACCACCCAACACTATCACTATTACCATTAACAAGCACCCTTTTTCTAGCGCCGTTGCCGGGGACTTTGGAGCTACAGCAAGGGGAGTCTTATACTCTCAATCACTTACTTTGTTTTTGTCTTGCTTGCTTTATTACTCATTTAGTTTATTTTCTTGTTGCAAAATTGTAAAACCCAAAAAAATTAGTGTAGTCTTTATTTCTGTCTTGTTATTTTGTTTTGTCATTATGTCTTCAACTGAAAATACCAAGTTATGTGACTTCACTAGCACTAATAACAATGATTTCATATGCTCTCCAATTTCTCCACCCGCTTCTAAAGCGGAATCTTATGAAATTAAACCTGCTTTATTAAATCTTGTTATGAAAGAGCAATTTTCTGGTGCTAGTACTGATGATGTTGCCTCTCATTTAAATAACTTTGTTGAGTTATGTGATATGCAAAAGTATAAAGAGGTAGAGGGTGACATCATAAAACTGAAGCTTTTCCCTTTCTCTTTGAGAGGGAGAGCAAAAGAATGGTTATTATCTTTGCCTAGAAATAGCATTGATTCTTGGACTAAATGCAAAGATGCTTTTATTGGAAAATATTATCCACCTGCTAAAATCATACAACTAAGGAGTAACATTATGAACTTTAGACAATTTGATAATGAACATGTTGCTCAAGCTTGGGAAAGAATGAAATCTATGGTTAAGAATTGTCCCACGCATGGATTAACTACTTGGATGGTTATCCAAACTTTTTATGCAGGTCTGAATTTTTCTTCAAGGAACCTCTTGGACTCGGCTACGGGAGGAACCTTTATGTACACCACATTAGGTGCAGCAACTAAACTTTTGGATGAGATGATGGCAAATTATTCACAATGGCATACCGAAAGAGCTCCAAGTGGTAAGAAGGTAAATTCTATCGAGGAAATTTCCTCTTTGAGTGAAAAGGTTGATATGATTATGCCTATTCTTGTTACCAATCATTCCCCTATTGATCCTAATAATATCCCACTTGCTTCATTAATTGCTCAAGAAAAGGATCAAGTTGATGTTTATTTTCTTAACAGGAATAATTTCAACAATAATGCTTATCGAAATAATTTTGGTAGCAACAACTATAAGCCTTATCCACCCAATAATGGCAACTCTTATGGTAATTCTTACAGCTCTAATAAGAATGTGTTCTCTGATCTTGAAATTTTTTTAAAGGAATTTATCACTACACAAAAAGCCTTCAACAAATCGGTTGAAGAAAAACTTGGAAAACTTGATAGTCTTGTCTCTAACGTGGAGAACCTTGCTCATGATGTTGAAATATTAAAAATTAGAACCACTCCTCTTCAAGACAAGCCTACTGAATCTTTAAATGCTATTTCAATTCAAATTAATGAGAATGAAAGGATGTTGGCCCGTTTGAAAGCTAGGTGGGCTAGAGAAAGAGAAGAAGCTAGAATTGCTGAATTGAATAGTAAAATTGTTAAAGTTTACTCCATCCAAACCACTAATGAGGAACCTCCTAGCTTATTTAAAGATGATGAAATTGATTTTGATAATTGCAATCTTACTGAAGTCATAAAGTTCCTACAAAAACTTGTTAAGTCACCGGATGCTACAAAATTAAATCTTGCTTTCACTAAACATATTACCGATGCTCTCATCAAGGCTAGAGAAGAAAAGCTTAGGCTAGAAACCTCTATTCGTAGAAAATTAGAAGATGGATGGGAACCTACTATTAAGATTAAATTAAATGACTTTGATTGTAATGCTTTGTGTGATCTTGGTGCTAGTGTTTCTGTTATGCCTAAAAGTTTCTATGATATGCTTGATTTAAATCCTATGGAAGAATGTCATTTGAATGTTCATCTTGCCGATTCTTCTAAAAAGAAACCTTTGGGTAGATTTGATGATGTTCTCATTGTTGTTAATGATAATTATGTTCCCGTTGATTTTATTGTTATGGATATTGAGTGCAATGCTTCTTGTCCTATTATTTTGGGAAGACTGTTTTTTGAGAACCGTTGGTGCTATTATTGATATGAAAGAGGGAAATAAAAGATTTCAGTTCCCCCTTAAAAGAGGGATGGAACACTTCCCTAGAAAGATAAAGAAACTTCTTTTTGAATCAATCATAAGGTCAAGCTATCATAGAGACATCCAACACAAATAATAACTCATGATAAGTATTCATGTAATCTTTAGCCTAAGAGCCACACACGGTGCACACACTGTCAACTTCACACCATGGGACAAAGTTGACTCCGGAAATCACATCAATAAAACCACTTGAGTAGCATAATTCATAAGATGATGAAGAGTAACATCTATGGATTCAACTAGATTATAAAGCTCATGATCACATAAAGATCACACCATGGGAGAGAGAGATAAACCACATAGCTACCGGCATGTGCCCTCAGCCCCGAGGGAGACTACTCCCCCTTCATCATGGAGACGGTGGAGATGTCGTTGGGGGAGATTGAGACCACCCCGGCAGCGCTCCGCCGGAGTTTTCCCCCTCCAATCTGCAGCTTCTGATCTCCGTTTCGGTGTTTCTCTGTTTGCGGCCGCCCCCCTCTGGAAAACGTCGGGGGACTATTTTTATAATCGGTTTTAGGTCACGAGGAAGCTTCGGGAAGAAGGATCGACGCAAACGGAGCCACGAGGCCCAAAAGAGGTGGGCCCATGCGGCCCCTGTACCTGGCCGCGTGGGGCACCCTCTTTCAGCCCTCCGGCCTTCGTTTGCTTGCTTCCTTCGCTCCGAGGTCTTCCTCCTTCCAAAATAATGATCCCTGTAAATTTTCAGCTCATTATGACGTCGTTAGGGCCCTGAAATAAATAAGGAAAGTGAAAGTGCATGGTTGATCCCATGCATGGTTTTGGTAATTAATGACAATCTCTATGGACTAATATTTGCATTGAGCTCTATGTGTAGGTTGTCCTTTAGCTTGTGTCAAGATCATTTGTTGATCAAGGCCAAGCTTGCTTGTCTCCATTGGTTGGAGTCAAGGTCAAGGTTAGAAGATCATTTGTTGATCAAGGCCAAGCTTGTCTCCATGTGTTGGAGTCAAGGTGCTTTGCTTGATCTCCATTTGTTGGAGTCAAGCTCAAGGGAAGAAAAGATTTGTGTTGATCAAGGCTAAGTGCGGGTTGATCAACACTCAAGTCCAAGTGAAGATATGCCGAAGAGTGCTTTCCCCATCTTGGTGTATGGGGGAGCGTCATGTGAATCTTCACCAAGCGAAGCGCAATGAAGAAAGGTGGTACGTCTTGAGGAGTTGAAGATCGTCTTCATCGACCTCAAGTGGTTTAAGCGCAAGGCAAAGGTATGATCTTGCTAGGGTTTCTATTTTACCGGTCTCATGATGTTTAGTGAGAGACCGGGTTATAGGATAGATAGCCGTACTATCAAGAGGGGCCCTCGACCGAGTTTCGTGATCGTATCGTCGTAGAGAGCTCAAACCTTTGTATCCATGCAATCATCTTTATTGGTTCTTATTTGGCTTTTATCCATGTGAGAATTTAGAGCTTGTGTTTATCTCCATACCAAGCTCTAGTTCATCAAAAACGGATCTCAAGAATCGGTTCTTATTTGGCTTTTTGTAGGGTAGCTCTTGTCGTCCTCTTTCCAACAAAATTGGATTCACTCGATTCGGAGTTTCCACGCAAAAGTTATTCAGTTTCAGGGTTCTGCTGTTTTTCTGTGTCCGGAAGTACCGGCCCCTTGACCGGTACTACCGCTCGGAACTTCCGGAGGTACTTCCGGAGCCCAGTACCGCTTACGAAAGTTGGGTACTGGACTCAAACGGAAGTACCACCGGAAGTAGCACCGGAACTACCGCTAAACCGGAAGTACCGGTGCTCCTAGCGGTACTACCGCCCGGAACTTCCGGGGTTACTTCCGGAGCCCAGTGCCGCTTACGAAAGTTGGGTACTGGACTCTTAACAGAAGTAGCATCGGAAGTAGTACCGGTACAACCGCTAAACCGGAACTACCGGTCCGTTTCCCGGTACTACCGACCTCGTGGGCTTTCTCTTCTAGCCATTGGCATGCTGTTTTTGGGTGGGCCGGAAGTACCGCCCTTTGGGCCGGTACTACCGGTCCTGCGGGTTTTCGCTTCCAAAGAGAGCCGTTGGGGCTGTTTTCACGTGGGGCGGTAGTACCGCCCATTGGGCCGGTACTTCCGCTCCTGCGGGATTCTGTGCCCAACGGCCAGACTTCCCAGGGCACCTATTTAAGTGCCCCTTCTTCCCCAACGGTTCTAAGCTTCTTGGTGAACCTTTTGCTCTCTCTCTCCTCCATTGTTGCACATCTTTGAGAGCTTGATTCCTCCTCTTCCCTCCAATGATTCTTGCCCATCTTTAGGGAAACAAGAGAGGAGATCTAGATCTACCATTCCACCAATCAAATCCTCCTCTAAGTGAGGGGAACTTAGTGGATCTAGATTTAGGGTTGCTTTGTGTTCTTCCCTTTGTTCTTCCTCTCAAATCCCTCCATAGCATTAGTTGCTTTGGTTGGATTTCGGAGTGAAGGACTTGACCACTTTGTGTGCTCTTGCCTTTTGCATTTGTTGCATTGGGTTGCTCTCCCTACGGTGATACGTGAAGATCGACATTGAGAAGCTTGTTACTCTTGGGTGCATTGTGTTCCCAAGAGCTTTGTGCCTCTTGGGTGCATTGTGTGCCCTAGACGGTTAGAGGTGCCGTGAAGACTTCGAGTTGTGAAGCTTCGGCACAAGTTTGGGAGCCCCCAATTGAGTTGTGGGTGTGTGCCCCAAGAGAAGTTGTAAGGGCTCCGGAATCCGCCCCGAAGGATTCCGATAGTGGAAGGTGAACCAATCCCTTGGGTGAGGTTCATCGGAGAATAGGGTGAGGCCTTTGTGGCATCTTGAGTAGGCCTCTTGTGGCGAGCTCACACCCCTCCAACGAGACGTACTCCCTTAACAAGGAGGAACTCGGGAATACATCCTCGTCTCCGCGTGCCTCGGTTATTTCTATACCCGAGCTTTTACTTATGCAATTTACATTGTGATAGCCTTCGTGCTTGAAGTTCATATCTTGCTATCACCTTGTTGCTTGAATTGCTTAGCATAAGTTGTTGGTGCACATAGGTGAACCTAGAATATTAGGTTGTTGGCTTGTTAATTTAAACACATAGTTTTATTCCGCAATTATCAAGCCCCTAATTAGAAAAAGTTTTAATCGCCTATTCACCCCCCCTCTAGGCGACATCCGGGCATAGCTTGTTCTTTCAGAAAGAAATAGGGTTTTTCTGCCTGCGCAGGATTAATTCCATAAAAAGGGGAAATCATTATTAATTACCAAAAATCATTAAATAACAGTAATATACCCCTTATATGATGCAAATATGAATGGAATACAAGTATTATAGTGCAAAGTTCATGTATGCATTTTACATGCATCAGGGGATCATGGATGATTGATGGAGAGGCGTTGACGATGACGATGACGACAATCTCCACTCCGGCAGGGTGCCGGAACAACGATTCTGGTCCCCGAAATTAGGTTTCAAGGTGGTGATGGAGCTCCGAAGCGTTTCTGAAAAAATCATTCGGGGAGTCGACGTTTTAGGTTAGGAGGAGCTTATATCCGAAAGGGTGTCGGGAGGCGAGCTCCAGGGACCAGGGCGGCCTTGGGCCGCAGCCCACCCGCCACCCGCGGGTGGGGCCGCTCTGCCCTGTGGGGCCCACGGGTGGGCTCTGGGTCGCGGCCACAGGCTGCCCCTAGTCTGTGGGCTGCCCCTGGGTCGCCCTTTTGGCTCCGGCCTTCATTTGTTCGATAAAAATCCTCGTAAATTTTCGTCCAATTCCGAGTATTTTTCCTCAAGAGATTTTCTGAAACAAAAACAGGGGAAAACAGGAACTGGCAGGTTAGTCCAATAAAAATACCTAAAAATGATGTAATAAGATAGAGAAAATATGTGACAATGGTATAAAACAAGTATGGAACAATAAAAAAATATGGATACATTTGACACGTATCATGGAGCGCCGATCCTGCCAGCAAACACCGAGTATCGGGAACAGAACTAGTAAGTCACGTGTAAAGGATAGGAGCCTGCCGAGAATGTCTCCTGTCAGGGCCGAAGTGTGTCTAGATAGGATCCGAGCATGTCCGCCGATGGTAGACTAGTGGAAGCGAAAGGAACCGGAACTCCACGATGACGCCCCCAAGAGGGTGACGACGCCACACGCCATCGTCGCCGAGACCGAACCGGTCAAGAGTTTCAACCGGAGCTCTGGTGTGGGGAGGTCACACAATGACGCCCCCAAGAGGGTTACGACATCCACAGGTATCACCGTCTTTGGCGCTGAAGCGCTGGGATTTTGCCCGGAAAACCTCCACACCATACCACGGTTCCACGAACCGCCTACTGACATCAAAACATACCTTCATGACGTGATCTGGGCGCCACCTCTGCCAAAGCACCGCCAACACCAGGACTCCCCGCTGCTCGCTCTTCACCATTCACATGGTCAAAGAGACGACCCGCCGCCATCGCAACGTCGCTCGTCGGAGAGCCAACCACGCATATCATCGAAAGACTGAGCCAACATATTTTGAAGTCATCACGGTCGTTGGTGAGGGTCTCGTCACCTATCACTAGATTAGATTAAATTCTGAATAAAACTAGATAAATGCGAGCACCAATAACAAGTTTAGATTTGAATGTGCTTGGCCTGATTCCACCATAAGAAACCTAGCCATCTGACTATACGTGTAAATAAAGAATATTATTGTTCTAAAAAAAGGCCTCGGTGCCGTCAGTGGGGGGAGGGGGAGGCGAATCGCTGGCTGGGATCCTTGTGTAGCTAGACTAGGTTAGCTAGGTTGCTTAGTTTCGTGCTGGCCGTCGTTCTGCAGTCAGCGGGGATGGCGGCGGCAGTGAATAAGGTTGCTCTAGGTCTGTTGCTAGTGGCTTGCTTGCAGGCTTTGAGCAGATCTGTGAGCCTGGTGGCCAATCGAGGTGGTCGTGGCGGCGATGATGACCTCGAGGTGGCTTTTGTGCCCTGGCTCCGCCGCGGAAGTGTCGAGCGCTCCGGCGTCATTGCGGAGCCATGGGGCTTGTACAGGAGCAGGTTCCCTCGGGCTAGTTGCGGTTCTTGTGCAGGGATGGTGGATGGAGGGTGGCGCATTCGAAGAGGACATGCTGTTTCTTCGGCGTCTACCACCGGATCGGGGAGTGGGAGCGCCATGGCCGTGCTCATTCATCGTTCTCGGTTCTGGCGTCTGACGGCGGACGGCTCTTGCGGTTTTTTACATGTGTGGGGGCGTTCCTTCTCCTGGGTAAGATGGCGGCCTGGCTTCTTCCTCTCCGGTGACGGTGTCGGCGGCGGGAAGGGGTGGAGGGCCCCTTTTTTTTTGCGAAACACAGTACAACACAGGCGCTCACATACATGCGCATACACTCACCCCTAGAACGCACGCACGCACACCATACCCCTATGAGCACCTCCGAGATACTGAGGCCCTTTTTGTTTGGGCTTATTTTAGCTTTTTGGCTTTGGCTTTAAGCCAGAAAAGCACCTAAATAGGAATTTAGGTGCTTTTTTGGCTTTTGCATTTTGAAAGCCAAAAACAATGATACAAAACTTTTGGCTTCCAAAATCCAAAAGCCAAAAAAGCACCTATTTAGGTGCTTTTCTGGCTTAAAGCCAAAGCCAAAAAGCCAAAATAAGGCCAAACAAAAGGGCCCTGAGCCGGCGGGTCGGGTCTTAAGATTGACGAAGTCATTACGGGCGCCTCGCTATCGACACGAACGTCGCCTCCTACTAAAGAATAATCCGCCAAATATGAGAAACACCAGTGTCAAACCTGAAGTTTGAACTCTGGTGGGCTGGGGGTATAACCACCCACCTAACCATCCAACCAAGACTTGGTTCTCATGGTGGAGGGCCCTGCGCAGGTTCTGCTTCCTGTTCGTTGTAGTGCTGTGCTCGTATTTGTACCTCTGTCTTGTTGTATCTTTCCTATCTTCGGTATGAATACAAGTGCTGTACTCTTTCAAAAAAAAAAAGTACTCCGTAGTAAGAAATTACTCTATGGTCGCTTTTGCAGAATAAAGAAGAAACGGACGATCGCCGGAACACGCGGGTGCGGACCACGACAACACCCGCCGACCATCTCCAGCTCAGGTGAACGGAGAAGAATCCAAGCGAACGCGAAAGCGCACGCACTTGTCCTTCTCGATCGTGAGGCGCGTCTCCGCGCATCAACCCCAACGTCCCGAGCTTCCGATGCAGGACCAGACTGGGTCCGCCTCCGGCTCCGGCTCCGGCTCCGGGGATCCGGACAACGGCCCGCCGCCGGATCGCGCCGGCGGCGAGGGCGGCTCCTCGGCTGCAAGGCTGCCCTCCCGCAACGCCTCCTCCAAGTACGACTTCGTCAAGGTCCGTCGCCGTCAAATCCCCTTCCTCCTCAGCCCGGCCCAGCCAAGCCGAATTCCCCCCACTCTCTAGTCTCTACCATTCGGATTCATTTCGTTTCCTCTCTGCGGTCGTCAGGTCAAGGTCTGGCTCGGGGAGAACGCCGACCACTACTACGTCCTCTCCAGGTTCCTCCTTAGCAGGATGCTCACCGTCACCAAGGTACCCCTCCATCCATCCTCTTGTTTGCAAGTTTTTTTTTTTTTTTGGTAGTAAACACCAGCAAGAACTGATGTAGAAGTAGAAGCTAACAACTCTGCTCGTCTTCTGCTCTCCCTTTTCAGATTCCGAATCATGTCGCCATCAAGATTGCCCTTGAACTCAAGAAGTTGCTCGTCGACAACAGCCTCCTCGACGTGTATGTTCGCCCTTCGCTGCACTATTTTTCCGCTGTCCAACAGAAAATGCATGTCTGTATATGATACGTTGTTGCCGTATTCTTCAGTCCTGATTATCTTACTCTTTGTTTCTCCTCTGTTTTTTTATGTTGTAGTTAGTCATGCACTGAATCGGAACAATCTGCTAATTCTTCCTCTTGATTCTCTTTTTTTAAATCATATTGTATGTCGACAACACAATTTTGTATTAGGCTCATCAAGCTATGCAAATTGTGTTGTCTTGCATAGATGTCGCCGTCTCAGTTTTTCATATTGTGTTGTTAGAATAGCTCACTGTTCGAATTCTAATATATCTGTGGATACAGAGCGGATGTTGCTGGTAGCACGATAATTTCTCACTTTAGTCAGGAAGTGTCAATCAAGTCACATCAATCGTAACATTGAAACATCTACCAAGTAAAAAAACACTTTATTATTGTACTTGCTTCGACTCATAGGTTGTTTCCGGGTTTTTTTCAAATGATACAAATGTTGCATACTTAATCTTGACAAATCATTATCTTGTCATGACAGCAAAGTGAAAACCTCACTGATAAGGGTTACACTTACATCATTGAGGAACTAATATGATATTTCTCTAGCCACTAAAAGGGTTAGTCATACATCTTTCTGGTTGAAATATGTGATCTTTATGCCATAGTGCACAATTAGTCAACTACCTAGGTTATAGGAAGGAGATGGACAGCCACTTAATAGGAACAGCCTGGGAGGAATACTAATTTTGTTTGCTGATTCTTCCTTTCAGTGTTAAGAAAATAAATATGTTTTTCCCTTGTTTATCCTCGGACAACTTTACTAGCACGATGTACCGTTGATTATGTTTTCCATTGGACTGTCATTCACATGGCCCTTCCCATCATCTTCGCTCTATTCTACTTGTTTTATAGACTAACTTGATTTGTCTATCATCAGTTCCTAACAGTTAGAATAATATGCTAGCAAATGTTTTATCATTGTGCAGTTCACAGAGTGACTTGGAGGCCAACCTTTTCAAGGTGACTACCTGTAACATTATTTAAATTGGCCTGTTTGCTACTTCTTAATAAAACATTGCCTCTTTTACAGCTAATGGAGAAACGAGGGTATGGAGAGGACTACATTAATCGGTATAAAATGATGACAAGGTATGTTTTTGGGGGAAAAGGCCGCTCCATTCCAAATACAAATGTTCGGAAACTTGCTAGATAAAAAAGAATGAATTCCATAATTTAAGGTGCCAACCTTATATCATTGTCGTATTCATGTCAAATATACTTTGCATAAGTCTTGCTTAAATGGCATTTAGATATCATGTTGATGCTCTATTTGTCCTCAACTGCAGATTCCATCATCAAAGAGTACCGCTAGTAATTTTGGTGTGTGGGACTGCTTGCACTGGAAAATCAACAATTGCTACACAACTAGCTCAAAGGCTCAACCTACCAAATGTTTTACAGGTTTATTGTCTCTTGCTATCATATGTGCCATATTTGTGAGCCATCTTTGCCGTCATTGTCACCTTGACTTCAATTCCTGATTATAACATGTAGACAGACATGGTTTATGAGTTGTTGCGGACATCAACGGAGTGAGTTTATTCTCCTGGTCTCCATCATTCTCCCATACGAGTTGTTTGTTGTGCTCTTGGTTCCCTTCTCCAAAACTTGTAAACTATGAATAAGTTACTGATCTGCACAACACATGCAGTGCCCCGCTAACTTCAGTACCTGTATGGGCTCGGGATTTTAATTCGTCCGAAGAACTAATCACTGAATTCTGCAGAGAATGCAGAGTTGTTCGCAAAGGTATGCAGTTTTTTGTGGCAAAGAGTGTTTTGTACTACGCGCATGGAAGCTGCTTGCGTTGGAGATAATTAGTTACAGACACTTATTTGTTTTTTTTGCTTGCTGTTCACATTTACTAGGTTTGGCTGGTGATTTGAAGAAAGCAATGAAAGATGGGAAGCCAATTATAATAGAGGTATGCTGTGCCTTTACAGGCTTCTCCTGAAAATGAGAAACTTTTCTTGATTGTTGCACTGTGATATTAGTTTTTTTATAGGTTGATATACAATGTCAAATTAATTTTGTGAAAATACACGCCGCCTTTTCTTTATTGTCATCTTAGCTCCTACAGCATGGTGTTCAAATGCCTTTTGGATTGGATATTATAGTATCAACTGACACAGATGTCTTCAGTTCTACTGTTTCTTAACGGGTCAATGCCAATTGATGGGTGTAGACATTGCATATGGCGTTAAATTGGTCATTGAGCACTACAAGTTGTTGTTCAGCATGGTTATGAGTTTATGACCTCAAAACATAGATGCTGCATAACTCTACACTGCCACATTTATATGGTCTCAAGTCATACATTTACAACCTATCTTTGCTCAATGGGTACAAAATATCCATGCTACTGCGCCTGGCATAACAGCTCCTGGTGCAACAACAAGTACCAGCTTAACGTGGGAGGTGGCGAGTTAGTAGCCGTAGGCGGCAAAGTGGCTTTGTTACCTATTCCATTAGGAACCGCAGATTTTTTTAGTCCATCACATTCATGCATTTACCATCCATGTGACTGTATTAATACTTTTGAAAGGTGTTTTATTTGCTCGCAGTTCCCGTTTGATACCCGATAAAGCAAATCTAGGTTTTCGCTTTCCTTGCGATGGGCCTGGGCGAGGGGGAACATGCCAAGTATCCGCCTGGGATCATGTTTTCTTAGGTTTATTCTTTGACACTAGTTACTAGCAGTAAAAAGTAGACGATGGGTTTTATTGGAGATGGGGTGCGGCAAAGCCAAAGATCTGTAACATCTGTATTTTGCTAGTGTGCTTCGCATGTGTAAATTATGCCTATTATTAATTGGCATGTTATCTCCAGGGAATACATTTGGATCCAAGTATTTATCTGATGGCCGACGAGGAAAATGCAGATGATAATTCCAGAATGGAGAAAAAGGCCGAACCTGGAAATTCAGCCATCCCTGCAGAAAATAAAACAGAACAACAATCAGAAAATGGACTACCTGAGAACAGAGTAAGTGTTCTAAAGGAAGATAACATACAAGATCAGGACTCCATGCCTGAGAGTAGGACCAGTGAAGGGCTGTCTGGTGTCAACAGCGATGAGATTAACTCTTCTGAATCTACAGATTCTAGAGAGAAAAATCCCAAAGCTGAAGGTAAGTCAAATTTAAGTCAATATGATACACGCCCAAGTAAATCTGGATCTTGTTCCAGTTTATGGACAATATAATATTTATTTACAAATGAAGGAGCATGCGCGTAGAACAAAGATAATTGGGAAGTAAAGAACCAAATCCTATGCGATTCCAGCCTTGGAGAATACCTCACTGAACCAGGTTATTTTGTTAGTTCATGTGACACTGCTGTTGGTAAATCACTTTTCTTGGTGCTTTGTAGGCAATGGACATAAGGATTTGGACCAACCGAAGAAGAGCACTGCCAAGAAAGACAAACCTGCTGCTGAACCGATAGTTGTTCCAATTGTCCTGAGGATGTCTGATTTTGATCACAAGGTGTCTGCTCTAACTGACTTATAAACTTAAATGCATAATGTCATTATATAGTTCTGGTACTTGGATACATACATCATTTCTGACCTCTCCAAATAACCAAGTTGAAAGCCTATCTTTCTCCTGTTTCAAACTGATTCCTTTTCTGAAATTATGGAGCTAAATTTAACGCTTTGCCTAGAATCAACGCATCATCCCTGCTAGAATTTCTAATCTATTCAGAGATGTACCTGGCTGTCGTATTTAATATTTTCTGTATTCTGCGCCCTCATTATTTAGTTTGTTAGTTCATATTCACTCTCTTTTCTTCAGATTTGCTTTGTTGTTTGTTCAGGCGTTGTTAGAGGAATGGATAGCCACTAGAGCTTTCAGAGATAATTGCCTTCCTCAGGTATTCATGAAAATCCTGAATACACAAGTAAATTCTCGTTTTATCTTGAGTACTTTCTTGTATAATCGTACATTATAAACATGTTTGTAGTAGGTGTTATTAAATGACTAGTCTCGTGAAACTTGAAATTAAAGCTCCATGATGCCTGCCTGCCAACTAGTATCAGGCTAGCATCCTTAGTCTTTACTATGCTCCTTTCGAGGCTGTGCCTGCAAGCATGCTGAGCCTCTATTAAACGTCAATCTTATTGTCTATATCTTTTACAGAAACCTTGGGTTGGTATTTAGGTCATGGTGGATTGGTGGTTATCTGTATCATCTAGTGATACAATTTCTCTGGTCCAATTACTGCCAATACCTGTCTAGCTCTGTCATGGTCTAACAGCGAAGAAACCCTGATATCAGAACCCTATATGCAAAATGATGCAGCATACTCTTGCATGTATGATATTTGAGTTGACTTGTTTAATGAAATATGAGCTGACATAATACGAGCACCTTGACATTCCCCATTTTAGTTGCACTATACCTTTGACGTCCAACACGAATGTTGAATTTTATCCGGCCTATTGAGCACTTAGTACCAAGTATCTTGTTTAGTTTTTTTTTAAACTGCATGTTTATTGCTCATTTGTGTATGTCTGACTTTGACTTAATGTTGTTCAGGATCATCGAAAGCTTATAAACAACCTCAAACTTATTCAGGACTATCTTTGCTCTTTCGAGTCACAGGTAATTTTTTTCCTTATTATTCAATAGTGCGGAATTTGATACTGGACAATTTTCTAGTCGAGTTACGATGTTTAAACTGCCATATAAGCAAGCCCAACATGGTATTTTCCCCATTAAAAGCATGAATTGTGCTACTCGTATTTTACGTGAAGACTTCATTCTGTAACAAAAGTTGCTTACACAAGGAGTCAAGAATCATGCTGTTTCTCATATTGAATTACCATCTTATCAAGTATAATGTTTCATTCATTGTTATATCTAACTTGCTGTTTAAATCTGATCAGGGATTGACTATTGTTAAAAAAAAATATCGGCAAACTCATTTCCTCAAACATTAGATGTATTATCTAACTTGCTGTTTAAATCTGATCAGGGATTGACTATTGTTGACATATCGGCAAACTCATTTCCTCAAACATTAGATTGGCTTCATGGCTATCTCCTTCAGGTACCTGAGAAAATACAGATCTTGATATTCCTTCACGCTAGCCATTTTGTGTCTCATTTTCTCTTTTTCTTAAAGGTTACATTCATAATTCAGTTGACAAGTGCTATGGTGTCCAAATGGGATAGTGACATAGTGTACATATTCAATGATGCTAACACTAAATATGGAATCGTGTCATAAGACAAACCAAGCTAATTTGAATTGGTAAAAACTCCATAGCATTACCTAGTGACAACATAAATGTTATGAAACAAGGCTAGAGATTATGAAATTTTATTTACGTGATATAAACTTGGCAGAGTATATTATTATTCCGTTATATTGCCATAAATATGCCGTGATCAGTTTTGTGTATGGTTTTTAAACTTGGGCCACCATATTTTTCTTTACAGTGCATCGAGCGTGGCCTTCTGGCTGCATGCTCGGAAAATCCCAAGCAGGGGGAAAGCGAATCAGCATGACAGGTATTTGTTGGTTCACTTTAATAGAGGACGTATTCTTGAAGTTTGTCATCATCTGGTGTATGTATTATGCACACGACATTAACATGTTTGTTTGCTAAACCGTCAAAACATTTTTGTTTGCTAAAAATTTCCAACCAGTGCAAATGTACAATGCATATTCTTCAAAGACCCGTTACGGGGAAAACTTTATCTAATAAGACCTTGGCGGTACACACTACTGCCTGGTATGCTTTCTTATAGCATACATCTTCCTTCTTTGGTTGGATCCAGGTCATAAAGTTATAGGAAGGTTGTGTGCGCAAACAAGTCTGAATTAATTTAATAAGAGGGGAGCGAGCAGTACACTACCCATTTGGGTATTGGCAAATCACAGTCAGCCAAATGGAGCAAACGAAATCTACAGATTTCTGATTGGTTATTGTCTGTTCACCAGCTGTAATTTGACTGATTTACTGTTGGAATGCCAATAGAAAAATGTATTTTACCGAGGTGTTGCCTATAAAAATTATATGATTATATACAACGCATCAAATTTCAGTAACTATATATGGCTTTTGAGGTATTTCTTTGCATAAACTACATACAACGGACCAAATTTCAATAGTTATATGGCTTTTGAACTAAAAAGGTTATCGCTGTCGCCTTGTCTTTCCATGGTGCCGAAGTACTGTCCTGTCCGTATTTACCTACCCATATGTGGTAATATCCTTGGCAGTCCATACAAAGCGTGGATATACTGTCCTCTGAACAAGTCATAAGCATGTCCATGGTTTTATGATAGAGGGTTAAAAATTTGGGAAGGGCGTGCTTGCTATGTACTTCATGGTATGTTTTCTTTGCCAAAGGAGTTGTGCCAGTGCGGAGAAGCTTGCGTGTAAGCACCCGAAGCAAAATTTACCACTTTTCACCATCACCAAGAACATAGAATTGCTCAATCCTGAGAGAAAGGATACATCGGTGTGGAGATGGGAGAGTGACTGGACACTACACGATTGGACTACAAGGCTTTCTTCCTTGCCACCACCAAAGCAGAGGGTGTAGACCAAGTGTGGAAGTCGTGTGCTCAGCAGAGCTGTCGTTTCTTCGCATGGCTCCCGTCACAGAACCTATGTTGGACAGCGGATAGGCTCCAGAAACGGGAGCTTTCACATCCAGCCGCATGCCCTCTCCGTGACCAGTTACCGGAGTCGATACAGCACCTACTTCTGGGCGGTGTGGTAGCACGCGAGGTTTGGACACGCGTCGTCACTTACTGAAGAAAGCCAGAGTCGATTCTGGAGGCTGACTCTCAGTTGCTACAATGGTGGGTCAGTAACAGCGCCATCAGGAGAGACCGGGGGGACTTATGGACGGCGATCACACTCGTTTTCTGGTGCGTGTAGAAACACCGCAACAATGTGTCTTCAACCCGGAGAGGCCATCCGTACTGGCGATCACCCAGATGATCCGGTCACAGTATGAAGCTTGGAAGACAGCGAGGCTCTTCCGCGGAGAGGTGTTTGGCTTTCTGTCACCTACACCGAGTTTGCTAGGAGTGGGATAGACGGCGAGGAGCTGACACCTCTTGTTGGCAGCAATGCTTGCCGCCTGACGGTGTTTTAACCTTGCCTCTTGGCATTTCTTCTATGATATGTGATACACCTTCCAGTCTCCAAGGTGTATATTATAGAAAAGAAAAAACCCTCTTCCAATGGGATTGTCCCTTTCCCTCAAATGTAGGCCTTAACTGGAAGCATTGTTAGGTTGATTTGTGCTGTTTATCTTCAATTTAGAGGCCCACTTTCAGTGATTTTATGTATATCTCGTGTGTGGCGCAGATATCAGGTGCCTGTGGAATTTCAATGGCATTCACGTGGTTGGTAACCTAACAGCACTGAAAGGTATGTTTCCGTTTTCTGCATTTTTAGCCACTGGTGACCTTAAACCTGCTTGTTATCATCTGAACTAATCTTTGGGAGGTAGTTACAGCCCTCATAAACAGAAAATGCGGCGAGGATTTGGTTCCAGAGAGACCTGCAGAATTGCTCGGCATACATTTTTTCTATTTCTTATTATTTTCTTGTCTACTGTCTATCCTGGTCATGCCTTATTTGCCTTGGATACAGTAGAATGTCATCTTTAAAGTGTGGTCTTCTGTACCTGTGTTGTAATATGAATTGCCAGCCACTTGAGATTCAAAAAAGAAATTGTCAAACTTGTGCAACACATGGCCCGGTCCCCTACCCCCAAAAGTTCCTGTGTTTTTTTTCATTTTTGACAGAAATTAAAGTTAAAAGATGCAGCAAGCAAAATCCAGGACAAACAAAACATAAGTTGTTTGTTAATCCTCAATGTTTTACTCAGAAATTTTGTCTACCTGGACCTGATTTCTTTCTGTTTTTGTTGACACATTTGGCATTGGTTCTGTCTGAGGCCTTTTCTACATGGAGGGAGACATCCTACGGTACTCACTCCCGCCCACACCTCCTGCAATGTAGTCTTCTGGTTAAATCGCAGTAAGTGGTGTAGAAGTTATTTGGTGCTGGTACCTGGTTATTGCCTTATTGGCAGCAACCTTGGAATGTCCTCTGATCTTGGACACACCCTCCGTTCCTTTTTATAAGGTGTATTAGTTTGTTGAAAATCAAACGAGATGATCTTTGCCCAAGTTTTTTTTAAATAGCATTTACAATATCAAATCAGTATCAATAGATTCAGCATCAAATATAATCTCATATTTTATTCTCTTAGTATTTACAATGTTGATTTTAAAAAATAGTCAAAGGTTTGACTTTTCAAAAAAAACTAATACGCCTTGTTTTTTTTAAACAAAATATATTAAGCACGCAAGCTGCCTCATTAAAAACCTGCGAAAACCACAGCCGCTTCATTCCACCAGACATCCTCTCCTGTGCATGCCTCCACCGTCTCTAGGGAGTCAGACTTTGCAACTATATTGTTGCAGCCTTTACTAACAGCTAGGGAAAGTCCCTCCTTCATCGCCAAAGCTTCTGCCATAGAAGCTGAAGCAACATATGGTAGGAAGCAGCTCCTTGCTGCGACAAATAACAACTCCAATAGCACCTTCATGCACGTCCTCGTGGAAAGAAGCATCGACGTTAACTTTTAATTGGCGAGGAGCAGGTTTAGACCACTTCACCCCCACTTCACCTTGATGTTTTGCACCTGCATGAGCAGAATTAGCCGTAATAGAAAGGATTGAAGTCCTGCATTTGTGTATAGGCGGAACCTCCTCGCCATGTGTCCTTCGCCGCCGAATCGACCATAAGTACCAGCAGGTGACAGAGATCGTCTCCCTCAGATCAATGAAGTCAATCCCTGGAACCAAATCATTCGTACTCCGAAGGAGGAATTCGAGAATGGCCGACCCAGCCCTGTCCACATGCACCGCATGTTCTATTATTTCATGTAAGCCAAGAGAAGCCCACAAATCTCTCGCAGTTGTACATTGGAACAGCAGGTGTAAAAAATATGTCTTCGGCCCCCTGATTGCAAATAGGACATTCCCCACTCGTGCCAACATGTCTATTTGCCAGAATACATTGAAGAGGAAGAATACCATGTAGAGCACGCCACACAAAAATCTTCACTTTGCTCGGAATTCTCAATTTCCACAAAATTTTCCAAATCGGGTTGTTTGCCGATCCCCCTGGCAGAGAAAGTTGAATTGACCGGGGGCCGAACTGATGCTTCCATTGCAAGTGGTAGCCAGACCTGACTGTATATCGTCCATGTTTAGTATGTTTCCAAGCAATAAAGTCATTAAAGCCTTGAGTATTAACCGGTATTTGTAAAATTTGTCCTACATCCACTCCATTGAAAATATCCATCAGAAGTTCCTCGTCCCAGCTACCCGTAATCGGGTTTATTAGCTCTGAAACCTTAGAGAGAACCATTGCCCCTCTTGGTGATATGACCTTGCTATCTGGACTGGATGGAATCCATGGATCCCGCCAAATATTAATTTGTTCTCCATCCCCAACTCTCCAAATCATTCCCCTCTTGAAGGTAGGTAAACCAGCCAGTAGGCTTTGCCAAGTGAAGGAGGAACCCGCCTTTGGCCCAACCTTTAAAATATCACCATCTGGATAGTATTTTGCTCTAAGGACTCTTGCACATAGTGAATCTGGCTCATTTACAAGCCTCCAAATTTGCTTTGCCAACATAGCTAAATTGAAAGAGTGGAAATCACGAAAGCCCATACCTCCCTCATTCTTTGGGTAACAAAGCTTCCACCAAGCAAACCAGTGCATTTTGTTACTATTGTCATCATCACCCCACCAAAATTGAGCAATGGCATCCATCATCTTTTTACAAACACCCACGGGTATTTGAAACACCGACATAGCATAGACAGGGATAGCCTGAGCAACAGCTTTGAGGAGAATTTCCTTGCCACCAATAGAGAGAATTTTTTCCTTCCAACCATTAATCCGTCGAATTATTCTTTCAACAAAATTTAGGAAGCAGTCACTTTTATCAGCACCAATAATAGCTGGGAGGCTGAGGTACTTATCTGAAATTGCCTCAGTGTTGATATTGAGTGCTTCACATATGCGGTGACCCAGCACACCACTGCATGGTGTAGTGTGCAAGTCGTTGACATAATACTCACAGAAGGACCTATCCGTGAATATTACATCCCTCAGAGTGGTACAACAGAAACATAGCAGGTCCAAGGTAACACTATAGGATTACAACAAAATTCAATACAAAATCTCGAGAACCTCCTCGATACATAGAGGATAGCCTCGTGCAATGAAATCCAGAAAAGAGCCAGTTCGTAGCACTAAGCTGGAGATTAACTCTAGCTCTAACTCCTAATCCACTACTGCTATTGCCACAACCTTAATCTACTCTATCTGGAGTGTCTCTATTTCCTCTTGTACTTATCCTTTCCACAGACGTGGTCGCCTCCGTTGGCAGAGTGATCTCCTCAACATCGTTGACATTGCTCCTTCGTGGCCTTAGTTGTCGTTGGGCTTCGGTTGGTGAAGTAGCGGTTGACTCCTTGTTGAAGATCTCAATGTCGTGATGATCCACCGTCAACTCCTTTGATGGCTCTAAGATTCTAAGCAGGGGTCAAAAGGGAAAAGGGTGAGTAACCAGCGTTACCCCAGCAAGTCCATTATGTACGGGGGAAGTTTGATGCACTAACTACTGCTTTCGACTCAGAAGAGTCACAAGCGAATGCAAGGTTTTGTAAAACATTTCTTCAAGAGGTTGCTTTTATTTCTGAAGACTATGCCCGTCATCCTTCACAGGGCTAGAGCTTCATGGAGCTCCTTTCCTGCAGCGTTCGCAGCTCCTTCCCGGAACAGGGAGTAACATGTTACAATTCTTTACACTCTGCAGAGGTGCGTTACTTTACCCATAAGGGATCAAGACCTTGTTGCACAACCAGGTAGCTTTCCTGTCCACACTTCCTTAGGTGTGGGGCCCGGTTTTTGATCCAAGCCATTCACTGTGCTTCTCCACACAACGCATGCCCACCCAATTCATGCATAGCGAGTTTACCCCTGATGCTCTACACCCTCTCGGTAGACACCTAGGCTCTCCTTGCAGACCATCCTAGGCCCCAGTCGCCGTGGGACTTAAGGGATCCCACCCATGTGCATGTAGTCCCGCAAGACCTATAGCCTATGGCACTGGCAGCCCGTTGACATGCATCCGAGAGAAGACCACAGATGACATTTCCCGTCCCATTCCAAGCCTTATGGTTAACGCGTCTTTACGGCGCAATCATTATGACGGCATTTGTTGTTAAGTCCTAGGTAATACTTTCCCGTGCAAGTGGGACCTCCGGACCTATTCTTCTTACCATGGTCCCATTTGCCAACCATAATAGGTTACCACCACTCAGGTAGATAGCCAAATAGTCAAGTTATTAAAGAAATAGGTTTTATGCTTTCTTTTGTATAAAGGTGATAGTATAATAAGGTTTTGCAAATAGTTTTCTAACAAATATTTCAAGAGATATGAGCAAGTGATGAACTTGCCTGTGATAGAAGGTGGCAGTTCATGCCCTTCGGGGTTCTAGGGGTGCGTCAGAACCCGGAGATCTGAAAACAGCAAAGTAGTCCGGGTAAGGACTACTGGAAACACTTACAATATGCTATTATGCATAAATATGAGATGCATCGTATTTAACCCAAATACCCAAACTTACAAGTAAGCGCTTAGCGTGATTGATTACTTTGTTAACGGTGAGATGCTTTGAGTTGTTATAACTTTTAGACTTAGGTGATTGCTATGATTATCGAAGTAATGTTTTACATGAGTAATAAACAACTTACAGATGCTTAATTAAGAATTGCATTTATTTCATAATTTTATTTTATTTAACTACTTTCAAAAGTAATAACACTAGAGTGATTGATTTCAAATGAACTCCTTTTTGTGTGTTTTACCTAGGATGAGTAACGGGACAGTCATTTACAGAATTGTGGTAAAGGTTAAATTTATTGCTAATTACCCAAGTTATTTCTCTTTTATAAAAAGAGTTATTGAAAGAAGTTCATTTCATTTTCACTTAAAGATCATTGAAATTATTGGAAGAGATTCAAGTCCTATCCACTTAAATATATTTTATTTATTCACACAAGGAATTATTTCAAATTGTTTTAAGAAAATAATTTGTTTTTGGAAAATAATTCAATTTATATCCATTTAAGGATCTTTGAATTTTTCAGTCAAGAAAACCTTTTCAATATATGAAGTAAAATTCATATTTGGACTTCTTATAAAATCTAGAGTTGAAAATATACCTTTAGCTTATTTTTAGGAATTTGTTTGAATTTTTATTTGTATTTAGCAAACCTTGTAAATCTTCCTTTAACTATATAAATCAAAATTATTTCAACTTAAAATATATTTTAAATCCAAATAGTATAGGTTACAGAATTCTAAATTTTTAAGGTGGTATTGTTCTATTTTTTAAAATTATTTTTCTAATGTTCATTTTCTATTTTTAAGGAATGTATATATATATTTATATAAACTATTAATATTTTTGCTTTTAGAGTTTAAGGTCAAAGGAGCTTTTTACACCCCTCTAGCCGGTGGGCCAGGCTTATGACCGGGCTGGGTTGAACCCACCGGTTCAACCGGACCGGCCACTCCTCTCTCCCTTCTCTGGCTCGATCCCGAGTCCTCCCGATCCTCCCGTCGCCTCCACCGTCGCCTCCGATTCCGGCCGCCTCCGGCGGTCTCCGCCGCCGCCGTAGGGCGTAATTGACAGCCCTCGCGACGCTCCTTATCCTCATCCGCGTCGATCTGGATTTCCCCTCCTGGTGTGGCCGTGCGCATCCTCACCCCTAATTAGGGCTTCGGTTGCAGCGCGCCGTCGTCGTGCTCCCGGCCCTTGCTGCTCCGCCGTGGCTGGTGTGGGGCTCCTCCTACGTGCCGCCATGGTGTTGGGTGGTGCTCGCTTCTCCCCTGGCCCTCCTCCAGTGACCACACGGGCACTGCCCCGTCGTCCTGGCGTTACGGCTTAGGGCGCTGGTAAGCTCCTCTCCTCCCTCTCACTCTCATCTGATCCCCTCTCCTGGCCTTTGAGCCACGCTTGGTGATGCTAGCTGTGTACAAGTAAATTTTTAGGGTGTGATCTTGTTTAGGTGTTGTGCTGCCCTGCATCTTCTGTGATGACTTCTAGATGATACTCTATTGCTGCTGTAGCATTTACTGGAGACCATCTATCTGGTGACCCTGGATTGATGTTGCCCTGATCTTGCTGTCAATTGACATCTCCAGAGAACTATCCTTGACAGCCCTAAGTGTGTGCTACTCTGAACCAGGTTCAGAGATGTGCTGCTATGGCTTGGCTCTGCTTTGAGCAAGTGTAAAATGATTTCTGCAGCTAATTAATTTAGCTTAGCTTACTGTGATGCCTCAAATTGAGTTACACAGAAGCTTAACTAGTATTAATAGCTTTGGAAATCTTTTTATGCTTTCCTGTGCTTCTGCTAAAGCACAGATATGTTCTTTCACAGCTATCCAGCTCCTTGGTTCTCTGGTTTGTGCTTGAGGTGCTCTCCTTCGTGGATATGTGCCCAGCAACCCAAGTATGGATCTGTGCTTTATATAGATGCTCTCTCTGCTAGATCTGGTAGCATGCCTTTGTCCCAAATACTTGCTATGATCCCTGTCTATGATGCACAGACTGAGGCCTTCTAATTGATAACAGATGCTAGCTTTGATTTTTAAAACCCTGTGATGATTAAGCATAGCATCTCTATGCAGATCTGAGGGAAAAACCCATAACCACTCCACATGTGCACCTTTGCCATGCTTTTACTAAAAGAGATAGAGGTTCAACCTCTTGATGTGTTGAGGTGGTGGCTGTGGAGATCTGCTGCTTGATATCTTGTGGCTGTCTTGATCAACAGATCTAGTGGATCTTCCCCTTGCTCTGCTTGTTGGTCTGCTCCTCCTGCTCCAGGCTGCTTCCCTCCAGTTCCTGGCCTTCTCTCCTTGCTCCAGCTTGCTCTTGATTAATACAATCCCATCTTGCTTGGCTCTCAGAGGAAGATCGGTGGTGAAATATGGCTGGATCTGAGGTTTTGTGATGAACTGTGGTGTGTTTTGGTGCTGTGCTCTGAAGAGCTCAAGCTGGTGCTCTCTGAGAATGAAAGGACTGCTAGCTGCAGCTGCTACGACTCTTTGCTCTTATCCTTACTGCTGGTGTGTGCCTGCCTGTGTGAGCTGCCTGCCTGCTTGTGCTCCAGATATTTTCATCTGTTGAAGCTCAGGTTCGGCTGGTTTGGTATTATCCCCATGTGGTTCATTCTTTTGCCTGCCAAGAGGATTTGCTGCTGCCCTGCCAGTGATGATGATCTGAGCTAAACTGTGGTAAAGAACAGATACTTCACTTAGCCCCTTAACTGTAATCCGATGAGGTGCTTAGCAGTGCATCACACTGCCAACTGAGGATTAACCTAACACTAACCCTCCTGTTTATTTCCATTTGCTATCTTTTCTTTTTGTTTTGCAGGAAACAGGTTTGAAGTTAAACTAATCTTGAAGAGAAGATAAATACAAGACTTTTAGTTTAGGAAAATAAATGTATTTATATATTTGTATTTCCTTTTGTTGTTGAAATTATTGCAAAGACAATGTATTATTGTGATTATACAATTAAGTTATTTGTTTTGTTTTAATCTATAACCAAGAGTTGTAAACAAGTGTTTGTAATTATTTGATTTATTATTCACTATTAATTCATTTGTTGGATTATTCCAAATATATAACTGTATTTTCATTTTTGCATTTCATTTGAGTTTAAAAAATTATTATTATATTGGTAAAGTAGAATTCCCAAAACAAGTAAAATACCTAGAGGTCATGCCGGAATTCATCGAGTTCACCTAAAATGAGCTAAACCCTAAGTCATGAAGGTGATAAGAATCCGATCCCTCTAGGGTTTTAGTTTGCGAAAAATTTATTCAGGTTTTCAGATGCATGCATGCAGATGCACAAACTCTTATTTCTATCCTTTGTTGGATCCTAAATGCTGGGGTATTACAGTCTTCCCCCCTTAACAAAAACTTCGTCCCGAAGTTTCGGCTCCTCACACGTAGAGATAAGAATGAATTTTTGCTACTATTGATTCACTCAAATTCCCTTCTGACGAGGGCATGGATATTGGTGATCCTTTGTTTCATATGCTTCTCTGCATCATTCCTTGATTCATACTATCCATATGTCGACCTTCATCTAGTGTTTGTCAAATTCTGACGATTCTATTACTCCTTCATGTTTCTTGAATCCTCTATTTCTGACTTCTAGCATTACCCTAGCTTCGTAGCCCTCTGTCGAAGATCTTATTCTACATCTTTTAAGACCTTCCGATATGTTTGGGGTACACTTCCTTATAATCACGAGACTAGAAAGACTTTATTTCTGATGGTAAACTAATTTTCTTCATTCAAGAACATCTGAGTTAACTGTTCTCTCCAGCATTTATAGAACATAAATACTTGATACCAATTCGATCTTGTCTTCGTCATCGTATTCCTTTCGAGCTTCACATCTTGTCCGTCAAGTACTAACCACATATATGATTCACCTTTCCCCTTGGATTTTCCTAAGTTTTCATCTGTACTGGAGTCCGGTTAGGCGAACTTCCTTCTTTCAGCCCCAATCGATCGAGCTTTCTTCAGTCAACTCTATTAAGTTGAGCTTCTAAACTCACCTTTTTGCTCAACTCTTAGCATACCTACCTATTGTTTTCACGAATAACATAGGTATATACAAAAATATAGTGAATCCCTAGTGTCGTCCTCCGGTAAAGAGATACGATTACCAGGTTTCAATAATTTTCCAAAGAATACTAGATATATCTACCTTTTGAGGAGTGTAATCAAAATATCAATCCACTTAATAACATCCATCTCTGTAGTGACTTGGATATAAGCTGTAACTATTATACTTTGGCTTCCCAATGTCAAGTACCTTCTTCCAAATGTCTTTGAACTTCCCTTCAGTCTTTCTCAACTAAGAACCTTCACCTTGAGTTCAACAGCCTTGAAAGGACTTCCTGACTTGGTATTCAACACTTTCATAGACTTCCTTCATGGGTATGTCTCCTATTGTATTCTTCCTTTTGTCATCATTAGTAGCTCTTTGTCCAATTTCTAGCTACTCTCTTGGTCAAACTTACTTTGTTCCTCCATCATTCCTAACCATAATGAAAATTGTCTCCAATTCCTCATATGAGATGGATTATAGTCCATCCCAACAAATGGCTTCATTTACTTTTGTCTTCCCTTTACATCCTTCTCTTCGCGAACTTTCATTGCTGCCTCAATTCTGATTTCTCAGAACGCTCTCATACTAGCTTATATACCCTCTAGACCAGTAACATCAAGAAAGAACCAAATGTTGCAACATGCATTTGCACATCAAGTTCAAACTTCATGCTCGGATCTAGTCAATCAAAAATCCAATAAAAACCGATAACACCAAAATATAGTTATATCACTCATGCACCATTAGCCCATAACTTATGTAGTACTTTGAGTAAAACATCTCAAGTACCCAGGCTTAGATGCTATACACAACAAGTTAGGTATATATACTACCTTATAGGCCTATTTCATCTAACAACTCTTGCCTCACTGGCTTAAGGGACAGGTTTATCCTTCACTCAAAGCGTAGTTTATTCGAACATTTACCACAATTGTCCATTTGCAATTGGGTAACTCTGAGCTGGTGTCTAAGTATGCCAATCTTTATCTTAGTTCAGAAGTAACTAAGTCTTCTTGGCATTGAACTTCGTCTTCGTGCCTTGGCGTACTTCCATACTTCTTCATATCTTCAAGTGTAACCTCACGTGTTAACTCTCGTGTAAAACTATTGGTATACAAGAATACCCTAATACTTTACTTCTGGGCAAGTACACTACTCCACATCATCCTTCATGAAATGGTATCTAGTTATCCAATATCATCATCGGACATGAACCATGCTAAAATGGCATACTTACCATGTCTATCATGGCTTAGTATAACCAGCTCACCATTAATCTACTCTTCTCATAAACTTCCATCACCAACTCTTCATAGGGTTCTACTTCATAGGATGATATTATCAATGATACCACATAGATATCACAGACTTAGATATACTATAACTATTATAAAGGGCATTCTCTCAAATGGTATACTAGTTTTAGAAAGAAACATGATAGATAAGTACTATACCTATAGAAGACTAGATAAGAATACTCTATATAAGTATGACGTTCTTATTCTCAAGTGAATACCCATCATAAGTCATAGAAAGATTTAGTTTATATAACAAAACTTCCTATAGTCTTTACCAACCTACAAGTCTCCTAAAAGGTTTCAAACCTAAGGTTGCTTTGCTCTGATACCAGCTGCGGTGACCCAGCACACCACTGCATGGTGTAGTGTGCAAGTCGTTGACATAATACTCACAGAAGGACCTATCCGTGAATATTACATCCCTCAGAGTGGTACAACAGAAACATAGCAGGTCCAAGGTAACACTATAGGATTACAACAAAATTCAATACAAAATCTCGAGAACCTCCTCGATACATAGAGGATAGCCTCGTGCAATGAAATCCAGAAAAGAGCCAGTTCGTAGCACTAAGCTGGAGATTAACTCTAGCTCTAACTCCTAATCCACTACTGCTATTGCCACAACCTTAATCTACTCTATCTGGAGTGTCTCTATTTCCTCTTGTACTTATCCTTTCCACAGACGTGGTCGCCTCCGTTGGCAGAGTGATCTCCTCAACATCGTTGACATTGCTCCTTCGTGGCCTTAGTTGTCGTTGGGCTTCGGTTGGTGAAGTAGCGGTTGACTCCTTGTTGAAGATCTCAATGTCGTGATGATCCACCGTCAACTCCTTTGATGGCTCTAAGATTCTAAGCAGGGGTCAAAAGGGAAAAGGGTGAGTAACCAGCGTTACCCAGCAAGTCCATTATGTACGGTGGGAAGTTTGATGCACTAACTACTGCTTTCGACTCAGAAGAGTCACAAGCGAATGCAAGGTTTTGTAAAACATTTCTTCAAGAGGTTGCTTTTATTTCTGAAGACTATGCCCGTCATCCTTCACAGGGCTAGAGCTTCATGGAGCTCCTTTCCTGCAGCGTTCGCAGCTCCTTCCCGGAACAGGGAGTAACATGTTACAATTCTTTACACTCTGCAGAGGTGCGTTACTTTACCCATAAGGGATCAAGACCTTGTTGCACAACCAGGTAGCTTTCCTGTCCACACTTCCTTAGGTGTGGGGCCCGGTTTTTGATCCAAGCCATTCACTGTGCTTCTCCACACAACGCATGCCCACCCAATTCATGCATAGCGAGTTTACCCCTGATGCTCTACCCCTCTCGGTAGACACCTAGGCTCTCCTTGCAGACCATCCTAGGCCCCAGTCGCCGTGGGACTTAAGGGATCCCACCCATGTGCATGTAGTCCCGCAAGACCTACAGCCTACGGCACTGGCAGCCCGTTGACATGCATCCGAGAGAAGACCACAGATGACATTTCCCGTCCCATTCCAAGCCTTATGGTTAACGCGTCTTTACGGCGCAATCATTATGACGGCATTTGTTGTTAAGTCCTAGGTAATACTTTCCCTTGCAAATGGAACCTTCGGACCTATTCTTCTTACCATGGTCCCATTTGCCAACCATAATAGGTTACCACCACTCAGGTAGATAGCCAAATAGTCAAGTTATTAAAGAAATAGGTTTTATGCTTTCTTTTGTATAAAGGTGATAGTATAATAAGGTTTTGCAAATAGTTTTCTAACAAATATTTCAAGAGATATGAGCAAGTGATGAACTTGCCTGTGATAGAGGTGGCAGTTCATGCCCTTCGGGGTTCTAGGGTGCGTCAGAACCCGGAGATCTGAAAACAGCAAAGTAGTCCGGGTAAGGACTACTGGAAACACTTACAATATGCTATTATGCATAAATATGACATGCATCGTATTTAACCCAAAATACCCAAACTTACAAGTAAGCGCTTAGCGTGATTGATTACTTTGTTAACGATGAGATGCTTTGAGTTGTTATAACTTTTAGACTAAGGTGATGGCTATGATTATCGAAGTAATGTTTTACATGAGTAATAAACAACTTACAGATGCTTAATTAAGAATTGCATTTATTTCATAATTTTATTTTATTTAACTACTTTCAAAAGTAATAACACTAGAGTGATTGATTTTCAAATGAACTCCTTTTGTGTGTTTTACCTAGGATGAGTAACGGGACAGTCATTTACAGAATTGTGGTAAAGGTTAAATTTATTGCTAATTACCCAAGTTATTTCTCTTTTATAAAAAGAGTTATTGAAAGAAGTTCATTTCATTTTCACTTAAAGATCATTGAATTATTGGAAGAGATTCAAAGTCCTATCCACTTAAATATATTTTATTTATTCACACAAGGAATTATTTCAAATTGTTTTAAGAAAATAATTTGTTTTTGGAAAATAATTCAATTTATATCCATTTAAGGATCTTTGAATTTTTCAGTCAAGAAAACCTTTTCAATATATGAAGTAAAATTCATATTTGGACTTCTTATAAAATCTAGAGTTGAAAATATACCTTTAGCTTATTTTTAGGAATTTGTTTGAATTTTTATTTGTATTTAGCAAACCTTGTAAATCTTCCTTTAACTATATAAATCAAAATTATTTCAACTTAAAATATATTTTAAATCCAAATAGTATAGGTTACAGAATTCTAAATTTTTAAGGTGGTATTGTTCTATTTTTTAAAATTATTTTTCTAATGTTCATTTTCTATTTTTAAGGAATGTATATATATATTTATATAAACTATTAATATTTTTGCTTTTAGAGTTTAAGGTCAAAGGAGCTTTTTACCCCTCTAGCCGGTGGGCCAGGCTTATGACCGGGCTGGGTTGAACCCACCGGTTCAACCGGACCGGCCACTCCTCTCTCCCTTCTCTGGCTCGATCCCGAGTCCTCCCGATCCTCCCGTCGCCTCCACCGTCGCCTCCGATTCCGGCCGCCTCCGGCGGTCTCCGCCGCCGCCGTAGGGCGTAATTGACAGCCCTCGCGACGCTCCTTATCCTCATCCGCGTCGATCTGGATTTCCCTCCTGGTGTGGCCGTGCGCATCCTCACCCCTAATTAGGGCTTCGGTTGCAGCGCGCCGTCGTCGTGCTCCCGGCCCTTGCTGCTCCACCGTGGCTGGTGTGGGGCTCCTCCTACGTGCCGCCATGGTGTTGGGTGGTGCTCGCTTCTCCCCTGGCCCTCCTCCAGTGACCACACGGGCACTGCCCCGTCGTCCTGGCGTTACGGCTTAGGGCGCTGGTAAGCTCCTCTCCTCCCTCTCACTCTCATCTGATCCCCTCTCCTGGCCTTTGAGCCACGCTTGGTGATGCTAGCTGTGTACAAGTAAATTGTTAGGGTGTGATCTTGTTTAGGTGTTGTGCTGCCCTGCATCTTCTGTGATGACTTCTAGATGATACTCTATTGCTGCTGTAGCATTTACTGGAGACCATCTATCTGGTGACCCTGGATTGATGTTGCCCTGATCTTGCTGTCAATTGACATCTCCAGAGAACTATCCTTGACAGCCCTAAGTGTGTGCTACTCTGAACCAGGTTCAGAGATGTGCTGCTATGGCTTGGCTCTGCTTTGAGCAAGTGTAAAATGATTTCTGCAGCTAATTAATTTAGCTTAGCTTACTGTGATGCCTCAAATTGAGTTACACAGAAGCTTAACTAGTATTAATAGCTTTGGAAATCTTTTTATGCTTTCCTGTGCTTCTGCTAAAGCACAGATATGTTCTTTCACAGCTATCCAGCTCCTTGGTTCTCTGGTTTGTGCTTGAGGTGCTCTCCTTCGTGGATATGTGCCCAGCAACCCAAGTATGGATCTGTGCTTTATATAGATGCTCTCTCTGCTAGATCTGGTAGCATGCCTTTGTCCCAAATACTTGCTATGATCCCTGTCTATGATGCACAGACTGAGGCCTTCTAATTGATAACAGATGCTAGCTTTGATTTTTAAAACCCTGTGATGATTAAGCATAGCATCTCTATGCAGATCTGAGGGAAAAACCCATAACCACTCCACATGTGCATCTTTGGCCATGCTTTTACTAAAAGAGATAGAGGTTCAACCTCTTGATGTGTTGAGGTGGTGGCTGTGGGGATCTGCTGCTTGATATCTTGTGGCTGTCTTGATCAACAGATCTATTGGATCTTCCCCTTGCTCTGCTTGTTGGTCTGCTCCTCCTGCTCCAGGCTGCTTCCCTCCAGTTCCTGGCCTTCTCTCCTTGCTCCAGCTTGCTCTTGATTAATACAATCCCATCTTGCTTGGCTCTCAGAGGAAGATCGGTGGTGAAATATGGCTGGATCTGAGGTTTTGTGATGAACTGTGGTGTGTTTTGGTGCTGTGCTCTGAAGAGCTCAAGCTGGTGCTCTCTGAGAATGAAAGGACTGCTAGCTGCAGCTGCTACGACTCTTTGCTCTTATCCTTACTGCTGGTGTGTGCCTGCCTGTGTGAGCTGCCTGCCTGCTTGTGCTCCAGATATTTTCATCTGTTGAAGCTCAGGTTCGGCTGGTTTGGTATTATCCCCATGTGGTTCATTCTTTTGCCTGCCAAGAGGATTTTGCTGCTGCCCTGCCAGTGATGATGATCTGAGGCTAAACTGTGGTAAAGAACAGATACTTCACTTAGCCCCTTAACTGTAATCCGATGAGGTGCTTAGCAGTGCATCACACTGCCAACTGAGGATTAACCTAACACTAACCCTCCTGTTTATTTCCATTTGCTATCTTTTCTTTTTGTTTTGCAGGAAACAGGTTTGAAGTTAAACTAATCTTGAAGAGAAGATAAATACAAGACTTTTAGTTTAGGAAAATAAATGTATTTATATATTTGTATTTCCTTTTGTTGTTGAAATTATTGCAAAGACAATGTATTATTGTGATTATACAATTAAGTTATTTGTTTTGTTTTAATCTATAACCAAGAGTTGTAAACAAGTGTTTGTAATTATTTGATTTATTATTCACTATTAATTCATTTGTTGGATTATTCCAAATATATAACTGTATTTTCATTTTTGCATTTCATTTGAGTTTAAAAAATTATTATTATATTTGGTAAAGTAGAATTCCCAAACAAGTAAAATACCTAGAGGTCATGCCGGAATTCATCGAGTTCACCTAAAATGAGCTAAACCCTAAGTCATGAAGGTGATAAGAATCCGATCCCTCTAGGGTTTTAGTTTGCGAAAAATTTATTCAGGTTTTCAGATGCATGCATGCAGATGCACAAACTCTTATTTCTATCCTTTGTTGGATCCTAAATGCTGGGGTATTACAGTCTTCCCCCCTTAACAAAAACTTCGTCCCGAAGTTTCGGCTCCTCACACGTAGAGATAAGAAGAATGAATTTCTGCTGATATTGATTCACTCAAATTCCCTTCTGACGAGGGCATGGATATTGGTGATCCTTTGTTTCATATGCTTCTCTGCATCATTCCTTGATTCATACTATCCATATGTCGACCTTCATCTAGTGTTTGTCAAATTCTGACGATTCTATTACTCCTTCATGTTTCTTGAATCCTCTATTTCTGACTTCTAGCATTACCCTAGCTTCGTAGCCCTCTGTCGAAGATCTTATTCTACATCTTTTAAGACCTTCCGATATGTTTGGGGTACACTTCCTTATAATCACGAGACTAGAAAGACTTTATTCTGATGGTAAACTAATTTTCTTCATTCAAGAACATCTGAGTTAACTGTTCTCTCCAGCATTTATAGAACATAAATACTTGATACCAATTCGATCTTGTCTTCGTCATCGTATTCCTTTCGAGCTTCACATCTTGTCCGTCAAGTACTAACCACATATATGATTCACCTTTCCCCTTGGATTTTCCTAAGTTTTCATCTGTACTGGAGTCCGGTTAGGCGAACTTCTCTTCTTTCAGCCCCAATCGATCGAGCTTTCTTCAGTCAACTCTATTAAGTTGAGCTTCTAAACTCACCTTTTTGCTCAAGTCTTAGCATACCTACCTATTGTTTTCATGAATAACATAGGTATATACAAAAATATTGTGAATCCCTAGTGTCGTCCTCCGGTAAAGAGATACGATTACCAGGTTTTCAATAATTTTCCAAAGAATACAAGATATATCTACCTTTTGAGGAGTGTAATCAAAATATCAATCCACTTAATAACATCCATCTCTGTAGTGACTTGGATATAAGCTGTAACTATTATACTTTGGCTTCCCAATGTCAAGTACCTTCTTCCAAATGTCTTTGAACTTCCCTTCAGTCTTTCTCAACTAAGAACCTTCACCTTGAGTTCAACAGCCTTGAAAGGACTTCCTGACTTGGTATTCAACACTTTCATAGACTTCCTTCATGGGTATGTCTCCTATTGTATTCTTCCTTTTGTCATCATTAGTAGCTCTTTGTCCAATTTCTAGCTACTCTCTTGGTCAAACTTACTTCGTTCCTCCATCATTCCTAACCATAATGAAAATTGTCTCCAATTCCTCATATGAGATGGATTATAGTCCATCCCAACAAATGGCTTCATTTACTTTTGTCTTCCCTTTACATCCTTCTCTTCGCGAACTTTCATTGCTGCCTCAATTCTGATTTCTCAGAACGCTCTCATACTAGCTTATATACCCTCTAGACCAGTAACATCAAGAAAGAACCAAATGTTGCAACATGCATTTGCACATCAAGTTCAAACTTCATGCTCGGATCTAGTCAATCAAAAATCCAATAAAAACCGATAACACCAAAATATAGTTATATCACTCATGCACCATTAGCCCATAACTTATGTAGTACTTTGAGTAAAACATCTCAAGTACCCAGGCTTAGATGCTATACACAACAAGTTAGGTATATATACTACCTTATAGGCCTATTTCATCTAACAACTCTTGCCTCACTGGCTTAAGGGACAGGTTTATCCTTCACTCAAAGCGTAGTTTATATTCGAACATTTACCACAATTGTCCATTTGCAATTGGGTAACTCTGAGCTGGTGTCTAAGTATGCCAATCTTTATCTTAGTTCAGAAGTAACTAAGTCTTCTTGGCATTGAACTTCGTCTTCGTGCCTTGGCGTACTTCCATACTTCTTCATATCTTCAAGTGTAACCTCACGTGTTAACTCTCGTGTAAAAACTATTGGTATACAAGAATACCCTAATACTTTACTTCTGGGCAAGTACACTACTCCACATCATCCTTCATGAAATGGTATCTAGTTATCCAATATCATCATCGGACATGAACCATGCTAAAATGGCATACTTACCATGTCTATCATGGCTTAGTATAACCAGCTCACCATTAATCTACTCTTCTCATAAACTTCCATCACCAACTCTTCATAGGGTTCTACTTCATAGGATGATATTATCAATGATACCACATAGATATCACAGACTTAGATATACTATAACTATTATAAAGGGCATTCTCTCATATGGTCTACTAGTTTTAGAAAGAAACATGATAGATAAGTACTATACCTATAGAAGACTAGATAAGAATACTCTATATAAGTATGACGTTCTTATTCTCAAGTGAATACCCATCATAAGTCATAGAAAGATTTAGTTTATATAACAAAACTTCCTATAGTCTTTACCAACCTACAAGTCTCCTAAAAGGTTTCAAACCTAAGGTCGCTTTGCTCTGATACCAGCTGCGGTGACCCAGCACACCACTGCATGGTGTAGTGTGCAAGTCGTTGACATAATACTCACAGGAAGGACCTATCCGTGAATATTACATCCCTCAGAGTGGTACAACAGAAACATAGCAGGTCCAAGGTAACACTATAGGATTACAACAAAATTCAATACAAAATCTCGAGAACCTCCTCGATACATAGAGGATAGCCTCGTGCAATGAAATCCAGAAAAGAGCCAGTTCGTAGCACTAAGCTGGAGATTAACTCTAGCTCTAACTCCTAATCCACTACTGCTATTGCCACAACCTTAATCTACTCTATCTGGAGTGTCTCTATTTCCTCTTGTACTTATCCTTTCCACAGACGTGGTCGCCTCCGTTGGCAGAGTGATCTCCTCAACATCGTTGACATTGCTCCTTCGTGGCCTTAATTGTCGTTGGGCTTCGGTTGGTGAAGTAGAGGTTGACTCCTGTTGAAAGATCTCGATATTCGTGATGATCCACTGTCAACTCTTTGATGGCTCTAAGATTCTAAGCAGGGGTCAAAGGGCAAGGGTGAGTAACCAGCGTTACCCAGCAAGTTCATTATGTACGGAGGGAGGTTTGATGCACTAACTACTGCTTTAGACTCAGAAGAGTCATAAGCGAATGCAAGGTTTTGTAAAACATTTCTTCAAGAGGTTGCTTTATTTCTGAAGATATGCCCGTCATCCTTCACAGGGCTAGAGCTTCATGGAGTTCCTTTCCTGCAGCGTTCGCAGCTCCTTCCCGGAACAGGGAGTAACATGTACAATTCTTTACACTCTGCAGAGGTGCGTTACTTTACCCATAAGGGATCAAGACCTTGTTGCACAACCAGGTAGCTTTCCTGTCCACACTTCCTTGGTGTGGGGCCCGGTTTTTTTGATCCAAGCCATTCACTGTGCTTCTCCACACACGCATGCCCACCCAATTCATGCATAGCGAGTTTACCCCTGATGCTCTACCCCTCTCGGTAGACACCTAGGCTCTCCTTGCAGACCATCCTAGACCCAGTCGCCGTGGGAATTAAGGGATCCCACCCATGTGCATGTAGTCCCGCAAGACTACAGCCTACGGCACTGGCAGGCCCGTTGACATGCATCCGAGAGAAGATCACAGATGACATTTCCCGTCCCATTCCAAGCCTTATGGTTAACGCGTCTTTACGGCGCAATCATTATGACGGCATTTGTTGTTAATCCTAGGTAATACTTTCCCTTGCAAATGGAACCTCCGGACCTATTCTTCTTACCATGGTCCCATTTGCCAACCATAATAGGTTACCACCACTCAGGTAGATAGCCAAATAGTCAAGTTATTAAAGAAATAGGTTTTATGCTTTCTTTTGTATAAAGGTGATAGTATAATAAGGTTTTGCAAATAGTTTTCTAACAAATATTTCAAGAGATATGAGCAAGTGATGAACTTGCCTGTGACAGAGGTGGCAGTTCATGCCCTTCGGGTTCTAGGGTGCGTCAGAACCCGGAGATCTGAAAACAGCAAAGTAGTCCGGGTAAGGACTACTGGAAACACCTTGCAATATGCTATTATGCATAATATGAGATGCATCGTATTTAACCCAAAATACCCAAACTTACAGTAGCGCTTAGCGTGATTGATTACTTTGTTAACGGTGAGATGCTTTGAGTTGTTATAAACTTTAGACTTAGGTGATTGCTATGATTATCGAAGTAATGTTTTACATGAGTAATAAACAACTTACAGATGCTTAATTAAGAATTGCATTTATTTCATAATTTTATTTTATTTAACTACTTTCAAAAAGTAATAACACTAGAGTGATTGATTTTCAAATGAACTCCTTTTTGTGTGTTTACCTAGGATGAGTAACGGGACAGTCATTTACAGAATTGTGGTAAAGGTTAAATTTATTGCTAATTACCCAAGTTATTTCTCTTTTATAAAAAGAGTTATTGAAAGAAGTTCATTTCATTTTCACTTAAAGATCATTGAAATTATTGGAAGAGATTCAAAGTCATATCCACTTAAATATATTTTATTTATTCACACAAGGAATTATTTCAAATTGTTTTAAGAAATAATTTGTTTTTGGAAATAATTCAATTTATATCCATTTAAGGATCTTTGAATTTTTTCAGTCAAGAAAACCTTTTCAATATATGAAGTAAAATTCATATTTGGACTTCTTATAAAATCTAGAGTTGAAAATATACCTTTAGCTTATTTTAGGAATTTGTTTGAATTTTTATTTGTATTTAGCAAACCTTGTAAATCTTCCTTTAACTATATAAATCAAAATTATTTCAACTTAAATATATTTTAAATCCAATAGTATAGGTTACAGAATTCTAAATTTTTAAGGTGGTATTGTTCTATTTTTTAAAATTATTTTTCTAATGTTCATTTCTATTTTTAAGGACTGTATATATATATTTATATAAACTATTAATATTTTTGTTTTAGAGTTTAAGGTCAAAGGAGCTTTTTACCCCTCTGGCCGGTGGGCCAGGCTTATGACCGGGCTGGGTTTGAACCCCACCGGTTCAACCGGACCGGCCCACTCCTCTCTCCCTTCTCTGGCTCGATCCCGAGTCCTCCCGATCCTCCCGTCGCCTCCACCGTCGCCTCCGATTCCGGCCGCCTCCGGCGGTCTCCGCCGCCGCCGTAGGGCGTAATTGACAGCCCTCGCGACGCTCCTTATCCTCATCCGCGTCGATCTGGATTTCCCCTCCTGGTGTGGCCGTGCGCATCCTCACCCCTAATTAGGCTTCGGTTTGCAGCGCGCCGTCGTCAGTGCTCCCGGCCCTTGCTGCTCCGCCATGGCTGGTGTGGGGCTCCTCCTACGTGCCGCCATGGTGTTGGGTGGTGCTCGCTTCTTCCCCTGGCCCTCCTCCAGTGACCACACGGGCACTGCCCCGTCGTCCCTGGCGTTACGGCTTAGGGCGCTGGTAAGCTCCTCTCCTCCCTCTCACTCTCATCTGATCCCCTCTCCTGGCCTTTGAGCCACGCTTGGTGATGCTAGCTGTGTACAAGTAATTTTTAGGGTGTGATCTTGTTTAGGTGTTGTGCTGCCCTGCATCTTCTGTGATGACTTCTAGATGATACTCTATTGCTGTAGCATTTACTGGAGACCATCTATCTGGTGACCCTGGATTGATGTTGCCCTGATCTTGCTGTCAATTGACATCTCCAGAGAACTATCCTTGACAGCCCTAAGTGTGTGCTACTCTGAACCAGGTTCAGAGATGTGCTGCTATGGCTTGGCTCTGCTTTGAGCAAGTGTAAAATGATTTCTGCAGCTAATTAATTTAGCTTAGCTTACTGTGATGCCTCAAATTGAGTTACACAGAAGCTTAACTAGTATTAATAGCTTTGGAAATCTTTTTATGCTTTCCTGTGCTTCTGCTAAATCACAGATATGTTCTTTCACAGCTATCCAGCTCCTTGGTTCTCTGGTTTGTGCTTGAGGTGCTCTCCTTTGTGGATATGTGCCCAGCAACCCAAGTATGGGATCTGTGCTTTAAATTGATGCTCTCTCTGCCAGATCTGGTAGCTGCCTTTGCCCCAAATACTTGCTATGACCCCTGCCTATGATGCACAGACTGAGGCCTTCTAATTGACAACAGATGCGAGCTTTGATTTATAAACCCCTATGATGATTAAGCATAGCATCTCTATGCAGATCTGAGGGAAAAACCCATAGCCACTCACATGTGCACCTTTGGCCATGCTTTACTAAAAGAGATAGAGGTTCAACCTCTTGATGTGTTGAGGTGGTGGCTGTGGAGATCTGCTGCTTGATATCTTGTGGCTGTCTTGATCAAACAGATCTAGTGGATCTTCCCCTGCTCTGCTTGTTGGTCGGCTCCTCCTGCTCCAGGCTGCTTCCCTCCAGTTCCTGCCTTCTCTCCTTGCTCCAGCTTGCTCTTGATTAAATACAATCCATCTTGCTTGGCTCTCAGAGGAAGATCGGTGGTGGAAATATGGCTGGATCTGGAGGTTTTGTGTGAACTGTGGTGTGTCTTTGGTGCTGTGCTCTGAGAGCTCAAGCTGGTGCTCTCTAGATGAAAGACTGCTAGCTGCAGCTGCTACGACTCTTTGCTCTTATCCTTACTGCTGGTGTGTGCCTGCCTGTGTGAGCTGCCTGCCTGCTTGTGCTCCAGATATGTTCATCTGTTGAAGCTCAGGTTCGGCTGGTTTGGTATTATCCCCATGTGGTTCATTCTTTTGGCTTGCCAAGTGGATTTTGCTGCTGCCCTGCCAGTGATGATGATCTGAGGCTAAACTGTGGTAAAGAACAGATACTTCACTTAGCCCTTAACTGTAATCCGATGAGGTGCTTAGCAGTGCATCACACTGCCAACTGAGGATTAACCTAACACTAACCCTCCTGTTTATTTCCATTTGCTTTCTTTTCTTTTTGTTTTGCAGGAACCAGGTTTGAAGTTAAACTAATCTTGAAGAGAAGATAAATACAAGACTTTTAGTTTAGGAAAATAAATGTATTTATATATTTGTATTTCCTTTTGTTGTTGAAATTATTGCAAAGACAATGAATTATTGTGATTATACAATTAAGTTATTGATTTGTTTAATCTATAACCAAGAGTTGTAAACAAGTGTTTGTAATTATTTGATTTATTATTCACTATTAATTCATTTGTTGGATTATTCCAAATAAATAACTGTATTTTCATTTTTGCATTTCATTTGAGTTTAAAAAATTATTATTATATTCGGTAAAGTAGAAATTCCCAAAACAAGTAAATACCTAGAGGTCATGCCGGAATTCATCGAGTTCACCTAAAATGAGCTAACCCTAAGTCATGAAGGTGATAAGAATCCGATCCCTCTAGGGTTTTAGTTGCGAGAAATTTATTCAGGTTTTCAGATGCATGCATGCAGATGCACAAACTCTATTTCTATCCTTTGTTGATCCTAAATGCTGGGTATTACAGTCTTCCCCCCTTAACAAAAACTTCGTCCCGAAGTTTCGGCTCCTCACACGTAGAGATAAGAAGAATGAATTTTTGCTACTATTGATTCACTCAAATTCCCTTCTGACGAGGGCATGGATATTGGTGATCCTTTGTTTCATATGCTTCTCTGCATCATTCCTTGATTCATACTATCCATATGTCGACCTTCATCTAGTGTTTGTCAAATTCTGACGATTCTATTACTCCTTCATGTTTCTTGAATCCTCTATTTCTGACTTCTAGCATTACCCTAGCTTCGTAGCCCTCTGTCGAAGATCTTATTCTACATCTTTTAAGACCTTCCGATATGTTTGGGGTACACTTCCTTATAATCACGAGACTAGAAAGACTTCATTTCTGATGGTAAACTAATTTTCTTCATTCAAGAACATCTGAGTTAACTGTTCTCTCCAGCATTTATAGAACATAAATACTTGATACCAATTCGATCTTGTCTTCGTCATCGTATTCCTTTCGAGCTTCACATCTTGTCCGTCAAGTACTAACCACATATATGATTCACCTTTCCCTTGGATTTTCCTAAGTTTTCATCTGTATTGGAGTCCGGTTAGGCGAACTTCCTTCTTTCCGCCCCAATCGATCGAGCTTTCTTCAGTCAACTCTACTAGTTGAGCTTCTAAACTCACCCTTTTGCTCAACTCTTAGCATACCTACCTATTGTTTTCACGAATAACATAGGTATATACAAAAATATGTGAATCCCTAGTGTCGTCCTCCGGTAAAGAGATACGATTACCAGGTTTTCAATATTTTCCAAAGAAATACTAGATATATCTACCTTTTGAGGAGTGTAATCAAAACATCAATCCACTTAACATCCATCTCTATAGTGACTCTGGATATAAGCTGTAACTATTATACTTTGGCTTCACCAGTGTCAACTACCTTCTTCCAGATGTCTTTGAACTTCCCTTCAGTCTTTCTCAACTAAGAACCTTCACCTTGAGTTCAATAGCCTTGAAAGGACTTCCTGACTTGGTATTCAACACTTTCATAGACTTCCTTCATGGTATGTCTCCTATTGTATTCTTCCTTTTGTCATCATTAGTAGCTCTTTGTCCAATTTCTAGCTTACTCTCTTGGTCAAACGTACTTCGTTCCTCCATCATTCCTAATCATAATGAAAATTGTCTCCAATTCCTCATATGAGATGGATTATAGTCCATCCCAACAAATGGCTTCATTTACTTTTGTCTTCTCTTTACAGTCCTTCTCTTCGCGAGCTTTCATTGCTGCCTCAACTCTGATCTCTCAGAACGCTCTCATACTAGCTTATATACCCTCTAGAACAGTAACATCAAGAAAGAACCAATGTTGCAACATGCATTTGCACATCAAGTTCAAGGCTTCATGCTCGGATCTAGTCAATCAAAATCAATAAAAACCGATAACACCAAAATATAGTTATATCACTCATGCACCATTAGCCCATAACTTATGTAGTACTTTGAGTAAAACATCTCAAGTACCCAGGCTTAGATGCTATACACAACAAGTTAGGTATATATACTTACCTTTATAGGCCTATTTCATCTAACAACTCTTGCCTCACTGGCTTAAGGGACAGTTTAGCCTTCACTCAAAGCGTAGTTTATACGAACATTTACCAACAATTTGTCATTTTGCAATTGGGTAACTCTGAGTTGGTGTCTAAGTTGCCTATCTTTATCTTAGTTCAGAAGTAACTAAGTCTTCTTGGCATTGAAACTTCGTCTTCGTGCCTTGGCGTACTTCCATACTTCTCATATCTTCAAGTTTAACCTCACGTGTTAACTCTCGTGTAAAAAAACTATTGGTATACAAGAATACCCTAATATTTACTTTTCTGGGCCAAGTTACACTACTCCACATCATTCCTTCATGAAATGGTATCTAGTTTATCCAATATCATCATCGGACATGATAACCAGGCTAAAATGGCATACTTACCATGTCTATCATGGCTTAGTATAACCAGCTCACCATGAATCTACTCTTCTCAGAAACTTCCAGCACCAACTCTTCATAGGTTCTACTTCATAGGATGATATTATCAATGATACCACATAAGATATAACAGACTTAGAGAGACTATACTATTATAGGGCATTCTCGCATATGGTTATCGAGTTTGTTAGAAAGAAACATGATAGATAAGTACTATACCTATAGAAAACAGATAAGAAAATAACTCTAGATAAGTAATGACTTTCGTATTCTCAAGGTGAATACCCAGCATAAGTCAAGAAGATTTAGTTTATATACATACTTCCCCTATAGTCTTTATTACCACCTACAAGTCTCCTAAAAGGTTTCAAACCTAGGTCGCGTTGCTCTGATAACAGCTTGCGGTGACCCAGCACACCACTGCATGGTGTAGTGTGCAAGTCGTTGACATAATACTCACAGAAGGACCTATCCGTGAATATTACATCCTACAGAGCGGTACAACAGAAACATAGCAGGTCCAAGTAACACTATAGGATTACAACACTGATCAATACAAAACTCGAGAGCTTCCTCGAACATAGAGGATAATCTCGGCAGATGAAATCCAGAAAGATCCAATACGTAGCACTAAGCTGGAGATTAACTCTAGCTCTACTCATATCCACTACTATTGTTGTCATAACCTAATCTACTCCATCGGGAATTCCTTTGTCCAACATTGTACTCGTTCTTCCAATAGGCGGGTTCTCCTCCATTGACGGAGTGATCACCTTGTCATCATTGTCATTGCTCCTGTGTCGCCATAGTTGTTGTCGTTCTTCAGTTGGTGAAGTAGAGGTTGACTCCTTGATGAAGATCTCGATATCGTGATGGTCCACTGTCAACTCCTTTGATGGCTCCAAGATTCTAAGCAGGGGGTCAAAGGGGCAAGGGTGAGTAACCAGCGTTACCCAACAAGTTCATTATGTACGGAGGGAGGTTGATGCACTAACTACTGCTTTAGACTCAAAGAGTCATAAGCTAATGCAAGGTTTTGTAAAACATTTCTTCAAGAGGTTGCTTTATTTCTGAAGACTATGCCCGTCATCCTTCACAGGTGCTAGAACTTTCATGGAGTTCCTTTCCTGCAGCGTTCGCAGCTCCTTCCCGGAACAGGGAGTAACATGTTACAATTCTTTACACTCTGCAGAGGTGCGTTACTTTACCCATAAGGGATCAAGACCTTGTTGCACAACCAGGTAGCTTCCTGTCCACACTTCCTTGGGTGTGGGGCCCGGTTTTTGATCCAAGCCATTCACTGTGCTTCTCCACACAACGCATGCCCACCCAATTCATGCATAGCGAGTTTACCCCTGATGCTCTACCCCTCTCGGTAGACACCTAGGCTCTCCTTGCAGACCATCCTAGACCCCAGTCGCCGTGGGAATAAGGGATCCCACCCATGTGCATGTAGTCCCGCAAGACCTACAGCCTACGGCACTGGCAGCCCGTTGACATGCATCCGAGAGAAGATCACAGATGACATTTCCCGTCCCATTCCAAGCCTTATGGTTAACGCGTCTTTACGGCGCAATCATTATGACGGCATTTGTTGTTAATCCTAGGTAATACTTTCCCTTGCAAATGGAACCTCCGGACCTATTCTTCTTACCATGGTCCCATTTGCCAACCATAATAGGTTACCACCACTCAGGTAGATAGCCAAATAGTCAAGTTATTAAAGAAATAGGTTTTATGCTTTCTTTGTATAAAGGTGATAGTATAATAAGGTTTTGCAAATAGTTTTCTAACAAATATTTCAAGAGATATGAGCAAGTGATGAACTTGCCTGTGACAGAGGTGGCAGTTCATGCCCTTCGGGGTTCTAGGGTGCGTCAGAACCCGGAGATCTGAAAACAGCAAAGTAGTCCGGGTAAGGACTACTGGAAACACTTGCAATATGCTATTATGCATAAATATGAGATGCATCGTATTTAACCCAAATACCCAAACTTACAAGTAAGCGCTTAGCGTGATTGATTACTTTGTTAACGGTGAGATGCTTTGAGTTGTTATAACTTTTAGACTTAGGTGATTGCTATGATTATCGAAGTAATGTTTTACATGAGTAATAAACAACTTACAGATGCTTAATTAAGAATTGCATTTATTTCATAATTTTATTTTATTTAACTACTTTCAAAAAGTAATAACACTAGAGTGATTGATTTTCAAATGAACTCCTTTTTGTGTGTTTTACCTAGGATGAGTAACGGGACAGTCATTTACAGAATTGTGGTAAAGGTTAAATTTATTGCTAATTACCCAAGTTATTTCTCTTTTATAAAAAGAGTTATTGAAAGAAGTTCATTTCATTTTCACTTAAAGATCATTGAAATTATTGGAAGAGATTCAAAGTCATATCCACTTAAATATATTTTATTTATTCACACAAGGAATTATTTCAAATTGTTTTAAGAAAATAATTTGTTTTTGGAAAATAATTCAATTTATATCCATTTAAGGATCTTTGAATTTTTTCAGTCAAGAAAACCTTTTCAATATATGAAGTAAAATTCATATTTGGACTTCTTATAAAATCTAGAGTTGAAAATATACCTTTAGCTTATTTTTAGGAATTTGTTTGAATTTTTATTTGTATTTAGCAAACCTTGTAAATCTTCCTTTAACTATATATATCAAATTATTTCAACTTAAAATATATTTTAAATCCAAATAGTATAGGTTACAGAATTCTAAATTTTTAAGGTGGTATTGTTCTATTTTTTAAAATTATTTTTCTAATGTTCATTTTCTATTTTTAAGGAATGTATATATATATTTATATAAACTATTAATATTTTTGTTTTTAGAGTTTAAGGTCAAAGGAGCTTTTTACCCCTCTGGCCGGTGGGCCAGGCTTATGACCGGGCTGGGTTGAAACCCACCGGTTCAACCGGACCGGCCACTCCTCTCTCCCTTCTCTGGCTCGATCCCGAGTCCTCCCGATCCTCCCGTCGCCTCCACCGTCGCCTCCGATTCCGGCCGCCTCCGGCGGTCTCCGCCGCCGCCGTAGGGCGTAATTGACAGCCCTCGCGACGCTCCTTATCCTCATCCGCGTCGATCTGGATTTCCCCTCCTGGTGTGGCCGTGCGCATCCTCACCCCTACTTAGGGCTTCGGTTGCAGCGCGCCGTCGTCGTGCTCCCGGCCCTTGCTGCTCCGCCGTGGCTGGTGTGGAGCTCTCCTCCGTGCCGCCATGGTGCTGGGTGGTGCTCGCTTCTCCCCTGGCCCTCCTCCAGTGACCACACGGGCACTGCCCCGTCGTCCTGGCGTTACGGCTTAGGGCGCTGGTAAGCTCCTCTCCTCCCTCTCACTCTCATCTGATCCCCTCTCCTGGCCTTTGAGCCACGCTTGGTGATGCTAGCTGTGTACAAGTAATTTTTAGGGTGTGATCTTGTTTAGGTGTTGTGCTGCCCTGCATCTTCTGTGATGAATTCTAGATGATACTCTAGTGCTGCTGTAGCATTTACTGGAGACCATCTATCTGGTGACCCTGGATTGATGTTGCCCTGATCTTGCTGTCAATTGACATCTCCAGAGAACTATCCTTGATAGCCCTAAGTGTGTGCTACTCTGAACCAGGTTCAGAGATGTGCTGCTATGGCTTGGCTCTGCTTTGAGCAAGTGTAAAATGATTTCTGCAGCTAATTAATTTAGCTTAGCTTACCGTGATGCCTCAAATTGAGTTACACAGAAGCTTAACTAGTATTAATAGCTTTGGAATCTTTTATGCTTTCCTGTGCTTCTGCTAAATCACAGATATGTTCTTTCACAGCTATCCAGCTCCTTGGTTCTCTGGTTTGTGCTTGAGGTGCTCTCCTTTGTGGATATGTGCCCAGCAACCCAAGTATGGATCTGTGCTTTAAATTGATGCTCTCTCTGCCAGATCTGGTAGCATGCCTTTGCCCCAAAATACTTGCTATGACCCTGCCTATGATGCACAGACTGAGGCCTTCTATTGATAAACAGATGCTAGCTTTGATTTATAAACCCCTGTGATGATTAAGCATAGCATCTCTATGCAGATCTGAGGGAAAAACCCATAGCCACTCCACATGTGCATCTTTGGCCATGCTTTTACTAAAGAGATAGAGGTTCAACCTCTTGATGTGTTGAGGTGGTGGCTGTGGAGATCTGCTGCTTGATATCTTGTGGCTGTCTTGATCAACAGATCTAGTGGATCTTCCCCTTGCTCTGCTTGTTGGTCTGCTCCTCCTGCTCCAGGCTGCTTCCCTCCAGTTCCTGGCCTTCTCTCCTTGCTCCAGCTTGCTCTTGATTAATACAATCCCATCTTGCTTGGCTCTCAGAGGAAGATCGGTGGTGAAATATGGCTGGATCTGAGGTTTTGTGATGAACTGTGGTGTGTTTTGGTGCTGTGCTCTGAAGAGCTCAAGCTGGTGCTCTCTGAGAATGAAAGGACTGCTAGCTGCAGCTGCTACGACTCTTTGCTCTTATCCTTACTGCTGGTGTGTGCCTGCCTGTGTGAGCTGCCTGCCTGCTTGTGCTCCAGATATGTTCATCTGTTGAAGCTCAGGTTCGGCTGGTTTGGTATTATCCCCATGTGGTTCATTCTTTTGGCTTGCCAAGTGGATTTGCTGCTGCCCTGCCAGTGATGATGATCTGAGGCTAAACTGTGGTATAGAACAGATACTTCACTTAGCCCCTTAACTGTAATCCGATGAGGTGCTTAGCAGTGCATCACACTGCCAACTGAGGATTAACCTAACACTAACCCTCCTGTTTATTTCCATTTGCTATCTTTTCTTTTTGTTTTGCAGGAAACAGGTTTGAAGTTAAACTAATCTTGAAGAGAAGATAAATACAAGACTTTTAGTTTAGGAAAATAAATGTATTTATATATTTGTATTTCCTTTTGTTGTTGAAATTATTGCAAAGACAATGTATTATTGTGATTATACAATTAAGTTATTTGTTTTGTTTTAATCTATAACCAAGAGTTGTAAACAAGTGTTTGTAATTATTTGATTTATTATTCACTATTAATTCATTTGTTGGATTATTCCAAATAAATAACTGTATTTTCATTTTTGCATTTCATTTGAGTTTAAAAAATTATTATTATATTCGGTAAAGTAGAATTCCCAAAACAAGTAAAATACCTAGAGGTCATGCCGGAATTCATCGAGTTCACCTAAAATGAGCTAAACCCTAAGTCATGAAGGTGATAAGAATCCGATCCCTCTAGGGTTTTAGTTTGCGAAAAATTTATTCAGGTTTTCAGATGCATGCATGCAGATGCACAAACTCTATTTCTATCCTTTGTTGGATCCTAAATGCTGGGGTATTACAGTCTTCCCCCCTTAACAAAAAACTTCGTCCCGAAGTTTCGGCTCCTCACACGTAGAGATAAGAAGAATGAATTTTTGCTACTATTGATTCACTCAAATTCCCTTCTGACGAGGGCATGGATATTGGTGATCCTTTGTTTCATATGCTTCTCTGCATCATTCCTTGATTCATACTATCCATATGTCGACCTTCATCTAGTGTTTGTCAAATTCTGACGATTCTATTACTCCTTCATGTTTCTTGAATCCTCTATTTCTGACTTCTAGCATTACCCTAGCTTCGTAGCCCTCTGTCGAAGATCTTATTCTACATCTTTTAAGACCTTCCGATATGTTTGGGGTACACTTCCTTATAATCACGAGACTAGAAAGACTTTATTTCTGATGGTAAACTAATTTTCTTCATTCAAGAACATCTGAGTTAACTGTTCTCTCCAGCATTTATAGAACATAAATACTTGATACCAATTCGATCTTGTCTTCGTCATCGTATTCCTTTCGAGCTTCACATCTTGTCCGTCAAGTACTAACCACATATGATTCACCTTTCCCCTTGGATTTTCCTAAGTTTTCATCTGTATGGAGTCCGGTTAGGCGAACTTCCTTCTTTCCGCCCCAATCGATCGAGCTTTCTTCAGTCAACTCTACTAAGTTGAGCTTCTAAACTCACCCTTTTGCTCAACTCTTAGCACACCTACCTATTGTTTTCACGAATAACATAGGTATATACAAAAATATTGTGAATCCCTAGTGTCGTCCTCCGGTAAAGAGATACGATTACCAGGTTTTCAATAATTTTCCAAAGAATACTAGATATATCTACCTTTTGAGGAGTGTAATCAAAACATCAATCCACTTAATAACATCCATCTCTGTAGTGACTCTGGATATAAGCTGTAACTATTATACTTTGGCTTCACCAGTGTCAACTACCTTCTTCCAGATGTCTTTGAACTTCCCTTCAGTCTTTCTCAACTAAGAACCTTCACCTTGAGTTCAACAGCCTTGAAAGGACTTCCTGACTTGGTATTCAACACTTTCATAGACTTCCTTCATGGGTATGTCTCCTATTGTATTTTTCCTTTTGTCATCATTAGTAGCTCTTTGTCCAATTTCTAGCTACTCTCTTGGTCAAACTTACTTTGTTCCTCCATCATTCCTAACCATAATGAAAATTGTCTCCAATTCCTCATATGAGATGGATTATAGTCCATCCCAACAAATGGCTTCATTTACTTTTGTCTTCCCTTTACATCCTTCTCTTCGCGAACTTTCATTGCTGCCTCAATTCTGATTTCTCAGAACGCTCTCATACTAGCTTATATACCCTCTAGACCAGTAACATCAAGAAAGAACAAAATGTTGCAACATGCATTTGCACATCAAGTTCAAACTTCATGCTCGGATCTAGTCAATCAAAAATCCAATAAAAACGATAACACCAAAATATAGTTATATCACTCATGCACCATTAGCCCATAACTTATGTAGTACTTTGAGTAAAACATCTCAAGTACCCAGGCTTAGATGCTATACACAACAAGTTAGGTATATATACTACCTTATAGGCCTATTTCATCTAACAACTCTTGCCTCACTGGCTTAAGGGACAGGTTTATCCTTCACTCAAAGCGTAGTTTATACGAACATTTACCACAATTGTCCATTTGCAATTGGGTAACTCTGAGTTGGTGTCTAAGTATGCCTATCTTTATCTTAGTTCAGAAGTAACTAAGTCTTCTTGGCATTGAACTTCGTCTTCGTGCCTTGGCGTACTTCCATACTTCTTCATATCTTCAAGTGTAACCTCACGTGTTAACTCTCGTGTAAAAAACTATTGGTATACAAGAATACCCTAATACTTTACTTCTGGGCAAGTACACTACTCCACATCATCCTTCATGAAATGGTATCTAGTTATCCAATATCATCATCGGACATGAACCATGCTAAAATGGCATACTTACCATGTCTATCATGGCTTAGTATAACCAGCTCACCATTAATCTACTCTTCTCATAAACTTCCATCACCAACTCTTCATAGGGTTCTACTTCATAGGATGATATTATCAATGATACCACATAGATATCACAGACTTAGATATACTATAACTATTATAAAGGGCATTCTCTCATATGGTATACTAGTTTTAGAAAGAAACATGATAGATAAGTACTATACCTATAGAAGACTAGATAAGAATACTCTATATAAGTATGACGTTCTTATTCTCAAGTGAATACCCATCATAAGTCATAGAAACATTTAGTTTAGATAACATAACTTCCTATAGTCTTTACCAACCTACAAGTCTCCTAAAAGGTTTCCAACCTAAGGTCGCTTTGCTCTGATACCAGCTGCGGTGACCCATCACACCACTACATGGTGTAGTGTGCAAGTCGTTGACATAATACTCACAGAAGGACCTATCCGTGAATATTACATCCTACAGAGCGGTACAACAGAAACATAGCAGGTCCAAGTAATACTATAGGATTACAACACTGATCAATACAAAACTCGAGAGCTTCCTCGAACATAGAGGATAATCTCGGCAGATGAAATCCAGAAAAGATCCAATACGTAGCACTAAGCTGGAGATTAACTCTAGCTCTACTCATATCCACTACTATTGTTGTCATAACCTAATCTACTCCATCGGGAATTCCTTTGTCCAACATTGTACTCGTTCTTCCAATAGGCGGGTTCTCCTCCATTGACGGAGTGATCACCTTGTCATCATTGTCATTGCTCCTGTGTCGCCATAGTTGTTGTCGTTCTTCAGTTGGTGAAGTAGAGGTTGACTCCTTGATGAAGATCTCGATATCGTGATGGTCCACTGTCAACTCCTTTGATGGCTCCAAGATTCTAAGCAGGGGGTCAAAGGGGCAAGGGTGAGTAACCAGCGTTACCCAACAAGTTCATTATGTACGGAGGGAGGTTTGATGCACTAACTACTGCTTTAGACTCAAAAGAGTCATAAGCTAATGCAAGGTTTTGTAAAACATTTCTTCAAGAGGTTGCTTTTATTTCTGAAGACTATGCCCGTCATCCTTCACAGGGCTAGAGCTTCATGGAGCTCCTTTCCTGCAGCGTTCGCAGCTCCTTCCCGGAACAGGGAGTAACATGTTACAATTCTTTACACTCTGCAGAGGTGCGTTACTTTACCCATAAGGGATCAAGACCTTGTTGCACAACCAGGTAGCTTTCCTGTCCACACTTCCTTGGTGTGGGGCCCGGTTTTTGATCCAAGCCATTCACTGTGCTTCTCCACACAACGCATGCCCACCCAATTCATGCATAGCGAGTTTACCCCTGATGCTCTACCCCTCTCGGTAGACACCTAGGCTCTCCTTGCAGACCATCCTAGACCCCAGTCGCCGTGGGAATTAAGGGATCCCACCCATGTGCATGTAGTCCCGCAAGACCTACAGCCTACGGCACTGGCAGCCCGTTGACATGCATCCGAGAGAAGATCACAGATGACATTTCCCGTCCCATTCCAAGCCTTATGGTTAACGCGTCTTTACGGCGCAATCATTATGACGGCATTTGTTGTTAATCCTAGGTAATACTTTCCCTTGCAAATGGAACCTCCGGACCTATTCTTCTTACCATGGTCCCATTTGCCAACCATAATAGGTTACCACCACTCAGGTAGATAGCCAAATAGTCAAGTTATTAAAGAAATAGGTTTTATGCTTTCTTTTGTATAAAGGTGATAGTATAATAAGGTTTTGCAAATAGTTTTCTAACAAATATTTCAAGAGATATGAGCAAGTGATGAACTTGCCTGTGACAGAGGTGGCAGTTCATGCCCTTCGGGGTTCTAGGGTGCGTCAGAACCCGGAGATCTGAAAACAGCAAAGTAGTCCGGGTAAGGACTACTGGAAACACTTGCAATATGCTATTATGCATAAATATGAGATGCATCGTATTTAACCCAAAATACCCAAACTTACAAGTAAGCGCTTAGCGTGATTGATTACTTTGTTAACGGTGAGATGCTTTGAGTTGTTATAACTTTTAGACTTAGGTGATTGCTATGATTATCGAAGTAATGTTTTACATGAGTAATAAACAACTTACAGATGCTTAATTAAGAATTGCATTTATTTCATAATTTTATTTTATTTAACTACTTTCAAAAAGTAATAACACTAGAGTGATTGATTTTCAAATGAACTCCTTTTTGTGTGTTTTACCTAGGATGAGTAACGGAACAGTCATTTACAGAATTGTGGTAAAGGTTAAATTTATTGCTAATTACCCAAGTTATTTCTCTTTTATAAAAAGAGTTATTGAAAGAAGTTCATTTCATTTTCACTTAAAGATCATTGAAATTATTGGAAGAGATTCAAAGTCCTATCCACTTAAATATATTTTATTTATTCACACAAGGAATTATTTCAAATTGTTTTAAGAAAATAATTTGTTTTTGGAAAATAATTCAATTTATATCCATTTAAGGATCTTTGAATTTTTTCAGTCAAGAAAACCTTTTCAATATATGAAGTAAAATTCATATTTGGACTTCTTATAAAATCTAGAGTTGAAAATATACCTTTAGCTTATTTTTAGGAATTTGTTTGAATTTTTATTTGTATTTAGCAAACCTTGTAAATCTTCCTTAACTATATAAATCAAAATTATTTCAACTTAAAATATATTTTAAATCCAAATAGTATAGGTTACAGAATTCTAAATTTTTAAGGTGGTATTGTTCTATTTTTTAAAATTATTTTTCTAATGTTCATTTTCTATTTTTAAGGAATGTATATATATATTTATATAAACTATTAATATTTTTGTTTTAGAGTTTAAGGTCAAAGGAGCTTTTTACCCCTCTAGCCGGTGGGCCAGGCTTATGACCGGGCTGGGTTGAACCCACCGGTTCAACCGGACCGGCCACTCCTCTCTCCCTTCTCTGGCTCGATCCCGAGTCCTCCCGATCCTCCCGTCGCCTCCACCGTCGCCTCCGATTCCGGCCGCCTCCGGCGGTCTCCGCCGCCGCCGTAGGGCGTAATTGACAGCCCTCGCGACGCTCCTTATCCTCATCCGCGTCGATCTGGATTTCCCCTCCTGGTGTGGCCGTGCGCATCCTCACCCCTAATTAGGGCTTCGGTTGCAGCGCGCCGTCGTCGTGCTCCCGGCCCTTGCTGCTCCGCCGTGGCTGGTGTGGGGCTCCTCCTCCGTGCCGCCATGGTGTTGGGTGGTGCTCGCTTCTCCCCTGGCCCTCCTCCAGTGACCACACGGGCACTGCCCCGTCGTCCTGGCGTTACGGCTTAGGGCGCTGGTAAGCTCCTCTCCTCCCTCTCACTCTCATCTGATCCCCTCTCCTGGCCTTTGAGCCACGCTTGGTGATGCTAGCTGTGTACAAGTAAATTGTTAGGGTGTGATCTTGTTTAGGTGTTGTGCTGCCCTGCATCTTCTGTGATGACTTCTAGATGATACTCTAGTGCTGCTGTAGCATTTACTGGAGACCATCTATCTGGTGACCCTGGATTGATGTTGCCCTGATCTTGCTGTCAATTGACATCTCCAGAGAACTATCCTTGACAGCCCTAAGTGTGTGCTACTCTGAACCAGGTTCAGAGATGTGCTGCTATGGCTTGGCTCTGCTTTGAGCAAGTGTAAAATGATTTCTGCAGCTAATTAATTTAGCTTAGCTTACTATGATGCCTCAAATTGAGTTACACAGAAGCTTAACTAGTATTAATAGCTTTGGAAATCTTTTTATGCTTTCCTGTGCTTCTGCTAAAGCACAGATATGTTCTTTCACAGCTATCCAGCTCCTTGGTTCTCTGGTTTGTGCTTGAGGTGCTCTCCTTCGTGGATATGTGCCCAGCAACCCAAGTATGGATCTGTGCTTTAAATTGATGCTCTCTCTGCTAGATCTGGTAGCATGCCTTTGTCCCAAAATACTTTCTATGATCCCCTGTCTATGATGCACAGACTGAGGCCTTCTAATTGATAACAGATGCTAGCTTTGATTTTTAAAACCCTGTGATGATTAAGCATAGCATCTCTATGCAGATCTGAGGGAAAAACCCATAACCACTCCACATGTGCATCTTTGGCCATGCTTTTACTAAAAGAGATAGAGGTTCAACCTCTTGATGTGTTGAGGTGGTGGCTGTGGGGATCTGCTGCTTGATATCTTGTGGCTGTCTTGATCAACAGATCTAGTGGATCTTCCCCTTGCTCTGCTTGTTGGTCTGCTCCTCCTGCTCCAGGCTGCTTCCCTCCAGTTCCTGGCCTTCTCTCCTTGCTCCAGCTTGCTCTTGATTAATACAATCCCATCTTGCTTGGCTCTCAGAGGAAGATCGGTGGTGAAATATGGCTGGATCTGAGGTTTTGTGATGAACTGTGGTGTGTTTTGGTGCTGTGCTCTGTAGAGCTCAAGCTGGTGCTCTCTGAGAATGAAAGGACTGCTAGCTGCAGCTGCTACGACTCTTTGCTCTTATCCTTACTGCTGGTGTGTGCCTGCCTGTGTGAGCTGCCTGCCTGCTTGTGCTCCAGATATTTTCATCTGTTGAAGCTCAGGTTCGGCTGGTTTGGTATTATCCCCATGTGGTTCATTCTTTTGGCTTGCCAAGAGGATTTTGCTGCTGCCCTGCCAGTGATGATGATCTGAGGCTAAACTGTGGTAAAGAACAGATACTTCACTTAGCCCCTTAACTGTAATCCGATGAGGTGCTTAGCAGTGCATCACACTGCCAACTGAGGATTAACCTAACACTAACCCTCCTGTTTATTTCCATTTGCTATCTTTTCTTTTTGTTTTGCAGGAAACAGGTTTGAAGTTAAACTAATCTTGAAGAGAAGATAAATACAAGACTTTTAGTTTAGGAAAATAAATGTATTTATATATTTGTATTTCCTTTTGTTGTTGAAATTATTGTAAAGACAATGTATTATTGTGATTACACAATTAAGTTATTTGATTTGTTTTAATCTATAACCAAGAGTTGTAAACAAGTGTTTGTAATTATTTGATTTATTATTCACTATTAATTCATTTGTTGGATTATTCCAAATATATAACTGTATTTTCATTTTTGCATTTCATTTGAGTTTAAAAAATTATTATTATATTCGGTAAAGTAGAATTCCCAAAACAAGTAAAATACCTAGAGGTCATGCCGGAATTCATCGAGTTCACCTAAAATGAGCTAAACCCTAAGTCATGAAGGTGATAAGAATCCGATCCCTCTAGGGTTTTAGTTTGCGAAAAATTTATTCAGGTTTTCAGATGCATGCATGCAGATGCACAAACTCTTATTTCTATCCTTTGTTGGATCCTAAATGCTGGGGTATTACAACATATTTCTGCTTTGATTATCACATGAGTATTAGGGGAGAAGAAAATACTCGATTTTGCCAAACTCACAAATTGTCCAGAGTTTGCACAATAGTTATCCAGAACTTGTTGTAAGGAGGTTGCATTGTTCATATCTGCTTTCATGAGAATCAAGGAATCTCCAGCAAAAAGTAAGTGTGAAACTGACGGTGCATTTCTACACACCCTAACCCCATCAATACCACCAACCTCTTCTTCATACAACAAAAGGCTAGATAAACCTTCCGCACAAAGGAGAAACAAATAGGGTGAGAGAGGATCACCCTGGCGCAGGCCCCTCGAAGGAGTGAACATCTCAGTCTCCTCAGAAGTGAACCTAACTTGATACCTGACAATTTTCACACAGGCCATTATTAAGGAGATCCATCCGTCATCAAAACCAAGCTTTCTCATCATATTCTCAAGGAAAATCCATTCAACTCTGTCATAAGCCTTATGCATATCAAGCTTTACCGCACAGAAACCAGAATTCCCTGCTCTCTTGTTCTTGATGGCGTGTACGCATTCATAGGCAACAAGAACATTGTCAGTGATAAGACGCCCAGGAACAAAAGCACTTTGCATTGGCGACACCACCTCAGGGAGAATACCTTTAATCCTCAGAGCCAACAATTTTGAAATGATTTTGTAAATTAGGTTGCACAAACTAATGGGACGGAATTGAGTAACCAGTTCTGGGTCATCCACTTTAGGAATCAGAACCACAGTGGTATCGTTCCAGCCATCAGGAATAATGCCAGTGTTTAAAGCAAGCAGTACCTCTGTCGTTATCTCCTCGCCACAAACACTCCAGAATTTTTTGTAGAAAATGGCATGGAGACCATCCAGACCTGGAGCCTTGAAATCTCCAATACTAAAACAAGCATTTTTAACCTCCTCCGCCGTGAAAGGTTTAAGAAGCTTATCGTTCATGTCCGGAGTGACTTTCCTCTGGATTTTCTCAAGAAAATTCGGGTCGGTACCTTGAACTTCAGAAGAAAAGAGATTAGAAAAATAATCAAAGATTATCGGTTTAACATTTTCCGTACCTTCCATCATCGTTAGAATTCCTCAACCTTTTTATAAAAAAAATCTTACGCCGAGCTGAAGAAAAAATGTGGAAGAAGGAAGTATTACGATCTCCCAGGTGGAGCCAATTAGCTCTTGATCTCTGTGCCCAATGCACCTCTTCTTGTTCCAACAAGATTTCAATTAAGTTTGCCATCTCCTTTGCTTTTGCTTCATTCTCATCAGTCATTGGTCCATTCAACGCTTTGTTGATATCGCGTTGGGCCTTACGGAGTCTTTGTTTTGGCCTCTTCAGTACCCTCCCATCCCAGTCATGAAACACTGCATGCATATGGTTCAGCTTTGCCAGGACCCCACCCGACGTTGCATGTCCAGCTGCCACCCATGCCCGTTCGACTTCCTGCATGAAGCCCTCTTCCTTAAGCCATCTTGCTTCGAACCGTTTGGGTCCCTGCCTTGGTGCACTATCCTGTTGGAAATCTGTATCTAGTAATATAGGCCGATGGTCTGACTTGATAAAGTCAAGGTGCTGAAGAACAACTCCTAGGTGCATAGTAACCCAACTACCATCTGAAACCGCTCGGTCGAGTCGCTCTCTGATTTTTCCTCTTTTCCACGTAAAAGGATCTCCCGGGTAGTTCAGGTCCTCAAGTTCACAGTCTATCAGTGCATCCTGGAAAGCTTGCATGTAACTTTGGGGTCGCCTCCTGCCTCCCTCCTTTTCATGCGAGAACAAAATTTCATTAAAATCCCCTAAAATAACCCAGGGCAGATCAAAACCGTTTCTCAAGTCTCTAATCTTGTCCCAGGTCTTGTGTTTGTCTTCCCATCGGGGTTCCCCATAAATTCCCGTTAAACACCAGACTTTCTCGGGGCTCTCTATCACTTTGACATCAATGAATTTGGGAGCTGATAGGATTTGTTGAATCTTGATTTCCTTTTTCCAAAACAGAATGACACCATCGCTTCTCCCATCACTTGCATTTACAATTTTCCAATCCATTTTCAGTCTTCTTCTTAAACAATCAGCTGGATAATCATCAAGATGAGTCTCCGACAAAAACATTACCTCTGGATTAAAGCGCCTTTGGAGATCCAAAAGCGAAAGAATTGTCGGGGTATTTCCCAACCCCTGACAGTTCAAAGCTAGAATTTTCATTGCGCCCGGACGGACCCCTCCAGGGAGTTCGCCGATCCTAGAGAAGAGGAGAAAGCTCCACCTTCGGTTGTGTTCATCAAATCATCTTCGTCCATCTCATGGATTGAAACCGACTTCGCATTAATCTCATCCATTTTGTTGAGATGAGATTGTAACTTCTGTGTATCCACCGCTACCCCAGTGTTATCTTTAAGCTTCTTCTTATTCTGGTTCTTCTATGGTGTTGTGGATGAATCAATAGGCCTGCTGTCATTCTTCTCCAAAAGGTCTACCTGCTGGGGCGCAGCCACCTCTGTTCCCGCTGGTACAACAGCCAAAGTATCCACATTAGAAAAATTGGGGTCCATGATCAGACGTTTCTTTGCAGAGGTCCTACATCTGTTTCCAATCACTCCTACATCTGTTTCATTACCCAGTTGGTTTACAATACTATTCCAACGCCAGCTCTGCTGCATATGATCTCCTTCACCATCTCTCTCATATCTTCCTGATAGATTTGTGTGACCTCCATCACCCCTACCAAAACCACCTCGGCCACGGCCAACAGAAGGATCAAACTGATTGAAAGCATTCCCACAACCTCCTCGAGATTGACAGAGCCTCGTCCATTACCTCTACCTCTCCTAGGAGCTAAAATAAAGGAGCCCCATTCCAATTTATCCTCCTCAAATTCTCCTGATCCGCACTCTTGGTGCCAATGCCCCATCTTCCCACACGCATGGCAAAACGTGGAAAGTTTCTCATATTTAACTTGAAAGAATTCTGTTTTTCCACCTCTTGTAAAGCTCACAAAACGCGTTAGTTTCTGATTAACATCCAGCTTCACACGAACCCGGATGAACTGGCCAATGAACCCGCTAGGGAGAGTAATCGGCACTTCCTGAACATCTCCGATCCTCTTTGCCATGTTCTTTACGAATCCCTCGTTCTTCAAAACCGCATCGGGTAGTTTATGAATTTGGCTCCAGGTTTCTAACCTATCTAGTTTGATTGATTCTGGATTAGAAAAACCATCTTACTCCGCAATGATCAAGGCACCAAACCCTCTGAATTCCCATGGACCTTGATGCAAGGCCATATTCCAATCGGCCAGGCACTTAAACTGAATCGAAAACAGGTTAGGGTTTATCCTTCTCCAAGTTACCTGTTGCGCCGGATTCCACGCCGCTCTCATGTCGGCAATCAAAGCTCCCTGGCTGAAGGACTTGCTGGTAAGCACACGTGCTATGGCGAGCCACTTTGGCCCCTCAGACGGGGCGTCAACTTCTTCTTCCCAAATCAGATCATCTAGCTCTTGTTACTCAAGATGGAGTCTCTCCAGAAGAGCACTTGGTTCCTCCACAGCCCCCGGACGGGAGCTACTTCCCGATCCCTCCATTACCCCTGCGACGGGAAACCCTAGCGGAGACAGGTCTCGCACTAGAGAGGAGCCCGACGGGAGGAAACTTCAAACGACAAGGGTACTCACGACGATCGTCGCCGGAGGACAGAAAACCCTAGGCGAAACCCTAGGGGACCTCAACTAATACGCCTTGTTTGTAACACGGAACGGAGGGAGTATCATCTTATAGTAGAATTTCTCAAGAAAGTGTAGAACAACTCTGTCAAATAATATCTTAAAATCCCTAGCAGTAATTATTACAGACGGAACCATGCATGGAACTAATCGTACAATATTTTGTCATAATCTACCGACTACATTATTTAGGTGCAAGCGTACAAAACCTTAGGTTGTGCCGTCTGCGGAAACTCTTCAACATTATTCCCCCACAGAATTAGTCAACCTAAACATAAAAAGTGTCGCTCATTTTATACTAAGTTAGTATAAACTTTGTACTAAGTGGGCGACACTTTTTATGGATCCGAGGGAGTAGATTTGATTAAGTTGATGATGTCTGGTGGAGTTGTTTATTTTCCGGCAAAGTCTCGTGAAGTGGTCGGTGAAAACGTCCTAAATTATCTGACTCTCGCTTCATCGCGGACCAACCAAAAACCCATCGAATCGATTCCCTGCACGCATGGACGGATTAAGCTTCTCCCTTGCAGCATGGCCTGTAGACTGTATCACTATAAATTACCATGTTGTCTGGCCGAGACAAGGACACCAACGCAAGCAGTCATGGTGATGGTGACCGATGAGCCTTGCACCTACACCATCGGCTACGCTCTGCTGCCCAACAAGGCGGGCAGCGTCGTCCAGCCGTCGCTCGTGGCGCTGGCGGAGGAGCGCGGCATGCGCCTCGTCGCCGTCGACGCCTCGCGCCCGCTCGCCGACCAGGGCCCCTTCCACCTCCTCATCCACAAGCGCTACGACCAGCCGTGGCGCGCCGAGCTGGAGGCTTTCTCCGCGCTCCACCCCTCCGTCCCCGTCGTCGACCCTCTCTCCGCCGTCGACCGCCTCCTCGACCGCTCCACCATGCTCGACATCGTGCCGGAGCTGATCGTCAGCCTCGCCAGCCAGGAAGAGGATTGTTCCCTGGGCGTGCCGAGACAGATCACGGTGCACCACGACGCCGCCCTCGCGAGTGCTCCGGACCTCCGGTTCCCGCTCGTCGCCAAGCCGCTGGCCGTGGACGGGAGCGCTGGCTCGCACGCCATGTCCCTCGTCTACCGCCGCGAGGGCCTGCTCGCCATCCGGGCCCCCGCCGTTCTCCAGGAGTTCGTCAACCACGGAGGCGTGCTCTTCAAAGTGTACGTGGTGGGCGGCCGCGCCACCTGCGTCAGGCGCCGCAGCCTGCCGGACGTGCCCGGGGAGCGCCTCGCCGATCTCGGGCTGGACGCCGCGGTACCCTTTGCCAACGTCTCCAGCCTGCGGTTCGACCCTGACGCCGCCGACGATAAGGACGCCGAGATGCCTCCCGCCGGCTTCATCGACGAGGTCTCGAGCGGGCTCCGGCGCGCGCTCGGGCTGCACCTGCTCAACTTCGATCTGATCCGGGCGAGGGGCCTCGACGGAGGACGGAGGGTACTTCCTCATCGACATCAACTACTTCCCGGGGTACGCCAAGATGCCGGGCTACGAGACCGCTCTCACGGATTTCTTCGCCGAGATGCTCCACAACAACGTCAGCTCAGCCACCAAGATCTGAATAACAAGCTCAGCCGAGAAGCGGAGCCATGAAATACACATAGGTTTGCCCGGCCGAACAAGTACGGTCTATAAAAGTTAATAAGACACAAATGCAAGTTTATTCAACGGAACAACTGATTTTCAAATCCATACAAATCCATACAACTCAAAACTACTAGCATGGAGTCATGGCTTGAAACGCTCATGGCTGGCCCGATTTGACCACAAAACTATAAGCGCAAGTGGTGGTCGAGGTGTACAAATCTGTCTTCCATTTTATTTTTAGTCATGATTATTCTATGGAGGTTAATCAGCGGAAGTTAAAAAATTGAAATGAGAAGCCAATAATGTATAGTAAAACAAAAGAAACAGTAGTTGTTGTCTAGATCCACAAATAAATACTGCAAATTTTGGCAGAAGAGATGCTTATGGCTGGTTCTTTTGGCTGCTTGGCCGGCCGGCTGCTTTGAAGAGGAGCAAAACTCAAAATGGCATGTTACTGCTCTATGGGATCCTCTATGGACAGCTCCTATTTGTTCCACTTTACTCAAATGAAGTTTAAGAGTTTGACAGGAAACATAGCTTAATTGCACAAGTAATCTACACCCTTGACCTAATGTTAAAATCTTCTTCTCATTTATCTTAGGTCCTCTTTTGTTTGACAACTTATCTTAGTTCCTCTTGGAATATCAGAGAAAGCAAAGAGGCAAAAGTCCCCTGGAGGTAAGCAACGGAAAATGCACTAAGCACTACACTTGTAAAACAGTCAAGTTACGGAAAAATCGATGCCGGAAAAAAAATTCATGCTGCTACTCTTCTCTGAAGAGAAAACCTGGATACGCTGTGACATTTGGCCTGATCGCAGGTTTCTTAAATGGAATCGGGAGTGATCTCCTGTTTTGTTTTTAAGTTACGAAAAATCGATGCAAAATGCATGCAATTTCCATCAATTAATCTTCGTTGTTTTCTTCTCCATGGATGCATTGTCTCATACCGGAATTTCATCAAGCACCTAGCCAGCAGAAAACAGCCAAAGAAAAAAAGGAAGATGGGATCATTAGAGCGAGAGGAATATCTCGCTAGGGCGTGGATGGCGGCCACGGGCGCGTTGCCAGGAAGGGCGCGATGAAGGGAAGAGGCTGGCTTGCTTGATGCAATTATGGCGGAAGCCGAACGGTGGAAAATTGCGGCTTTTTGTGAGGAGTAGTCGTTTATGTTTAGGTCTTTAACCTTTTGTGTTGTTGTGGATTTTGTAACTGTGTGTTCTCCTTCTATATATAAAAGGTGTGCTCTCTCGCTCGTTCCTGAAAAAAAAAGGGAAGAGGCGTCCTCGGTATCTGCTGGCTATTTCCGCATTGCATGCACGCACGACCCCGTCGAGACAACACGCGCACAACAAGAGTCATTCGTTAGAGAATACTGTGGAATTTTGTTCTTCTTCTTTTTTTGTAACCTGGAATTTAGTTAGTTAGTTTGTCACGTACTCACATGCGTCATCTTAGTGGCTATTGCATACATTACTACTTGATTACCCAGCTCTTGCAGGGGATAACGCCTTCGGACGAGCCTGACAGACGGAAGTTGTTGGATGGCTCCGCCTTCTCCACGAAGGGTGCCTACTGCTCAATGCAAACTGCATTGCAAGACACGGATGTTGAACGTGTCTGGAACTGTAAAGTTTCGGTCAAGGTAAAGGTGTTTGGATGGCTTCTCCTGCTGGACAGAATCAATACTCGGTCAAATCTACACCACAAACACATCCTTAACTACATCGACTGTCCAAGATGTCCAGCTCCGACTGAAGACAGGTGAAAGAATAAACGATGTCCCGGATGTCGCCTAGAAGGGGGGTGAATAGGCGATTAACACCTTTTTCAATTAGGGGCTTGATAATTGTGGAATAAAACTATGTGTTTAAATTAACAAGCCAACAACCTAATTACTAGGGTCACCTATGTGCACCAACAACTTATGCTAAGCAATATAACGACAAGGTGATAGCAAGATATGAACTTCAATCACGAAGGCTATCACAATGTAAATTGCATAAGTAAAAGGCTCGGGTATAGAGATAACCGAGGCACGGGGAGACGAGGATGTATTCCCGAGTTCCTCATTGTTAAGGGAGTACGTCTCGTTGGAGGGGTGTGAGCTCGCCACAAGAGGCCTACTCAAGATGCGACAAAGTCCTCACCCTATTCTCCGATGAACCGCACCCAATGGTTTGGTTCACCTTCCACTATCGGAATCCTTCGAGGCGGATTCCGGAGCCCTTTTACACCGTTCTTGGGGCACACACCCACAACTTAATTGGGGGCTCCCAAATTGTGCCGAAGCTTCACAACTCGAAGTCTTCGCGGCACCTCCAACCGTCTAGGGTACACAATGCACCCAAGAGGCACAGGCTCTTGGGAACATAATGCACCCAAGTTTGGGCAAGAATCATTGGAGAGATTGAGAGGAATCAAGCTCACAAGGTTAGCAACAATGGAGGAGAGAGGAAAACAAGTGAGCAAGGTGAGCAACCAGCTCTTGGGGAAGAAGGGGGGCTATTTATACCCCCTCCCCCAAAACTAGCCGTTGGGGCCTTTCAGGCCGGAGACTCCGGTGTAAGTGGGCCGGAGACTCCGGCCTGGGCCGGACATTCCGGCCAGGCTCCGGGTACTCCGGATCATCGGGGAAGGCCGGATATTCCGGTCCAAGGGGCGGAGACTCCGGCCAGGCCGGAGACTCCGGACCCTCTCCGGGGGTGTTCCGGACCCCTATCCAGTACCTCACCACAAAGATGCAAACGAGCTGAGAAAACTTGGGGCCGGAGATTCCGGGTCCCTTGGGCCGGAGACTCCGGTCTATCTCCGGGGTACCTCCGGACCCCTATACAGTAGCGCACCACAACAAGGCTTTCGGCAGCGAAAAACAGGGACCGGAGATTCCGGGTCCTTTGGGCCGAAGACTCCGGTGTGACCGGAGACTCCGGACCATCTCCGGGGTAGATCCAACAGTAAAACCAAAGACCCATAACTTTTGCAAATGAACTCTGTTTTCGATAATCTTGGACTCGTTGGAATCGTCACAACAAGCACAACAAGAATATGCAGAGAAACATCATAGTCCAATAATATATTATGAAAACACATGGGGAAAGGTCAAACCTCTATTTCGCAAACCGGAAACATTAAATATCTTTTGCAAATGACGTCCAAATGACATGAAATCAATTTTGTTGGAAGGAGGACGACAAAAGCAACCTTTGTAAATGGCAAACAAGCAATGGAGATTTTGTAAAGAAATGGAAGAGGTAAATCTTCCGCACGGATGAACCGGCAAAATCTCCAATACGAAACCGCAAAAGAAGACGCATAAGAATACCATTTTCGGTGACCTTAGCCTTGTCATGACAAGCACGGCAAGCACCAAGACCACACCACAATAAGAGACAAAAAGAACCAATAAAGATGATAGCGTGGATGCAAAGGTTTGTGCTCTCTACGGCGATACGATCCCGATATTCGGTCGAGAGCCCCTCTTGATAGTACGGTTATCTATCCTATAACCCGGTCTCTCACTAAACAATATGAGACCGGTAAAATAGAAACCCTATCAAGATCATACCTTTGCCTTGCGCATAAATCCACTTGAGGTCGATGAAGACGATCTTTATCTCCTCAAGATGCACCACCTTCCTCGATTGCGCTTCGGTGAAGATTCACATGATGCTCCCCCAGACACCAAGATGGGAGACGCACTCTTCGGCATATCTTCACTTGGCCTTTAGTGATGATCAACCCGCACAAAGCCTTGATCAACACAAACTTTCTTCTTCCCTTAACCTTGACTCCAACAAATGGAGAACAAGGAAGCTAATGGACAATCCTATGAATATAGCTCAATGCAAACATTAGAACATTAGTCCATAGAGATTGTCATTAATTATCAAAACCATGCATGGGGGCAACCATGCACTTTCAACAGGTATCACCTCTTCTTCACCTGCCCTCGTGTGACTCTTATTTGATAGCGTTTGGAGATTACACCTACAGCTCAGCCGTTCAACTCCATTTGGGATTTCCACTTTCTGCCCGGCCTCCCGCGCAATATTTGGGACTATGCCCTGTTGATCATATTATGGAAAATTTGGGACGCTCGTTGTAATACCCCGCAGTTTAGAGAGTTGAAAGGGTAGAAATAGAATTTGTGCATTCGCATAGCATACATCTGAAAATGCGGGAAATTTTCGCGCTTTTAAAATAAAGGAGACAACGTGATCAATGTTTCGCTCGACTCGATGAGTTAGGGATTAGATCATCATGTCAAGTGCAATAACTTCGACATGAGCTTTATACCAAATTAAATGGAAATCACAAAAACAAGAAAGGAGTTATCACTCGACAGACTAATTAGTCAAATTAGTCGATTGTCGAGGTGCGAGGTTTTTGAACAAGATCTATCCTAATTTTCAACACTTTTGAACACAATTAGATATTATGACAAGATATAAATCAAATCAATCATACAATAACATTATATATCCATTATCATCTTATTACAACATTCACACCAATATCATCACATGAGAATTAATTCCTCATCTCAAATCATCAATTTATCATAAATATATTATCATCTTTACACATATTCAATACATTAACAAATCCATATCTCACCATCTTAGGTCATCATCCATTCATACATGATCTTAGAACTATTCATATAAAAAAATCACAAGACAACAAGTTATAATATATCACCTCATCTTATCACATTCTTTCAACACAATATGATCATACATGAATTCATATATCCAAGATCTTATCACATCATCCTATAGGTACCCATAAACCATCTCAATTTGACACAAATATAAATACACCTTCAAGAATTCAAAACAAAAGGGAATGTCCAAAAATACAAGTGCATACAACACATGAAAATGGGATTATATGAAAACTTTACAATTTGAATTGAAAGAAAAATATTACAAACTTTTACAAAATGAGTACATATCTCTAAAGAATAAATATAACATTACAAAAGGAGGGAGGTAAATCCCTAAACTAAATCTTGATCTTCTCAACGTATCTGGGTCTTCTTATCTCCCAATCTTCTCAAATCCATTCCTGCAAGACAAATCAAGCAAGCAAGAAAGAAAATCACAAGTTGTTCTTCACAACTTCTCTAATTAAACTTGGGTGAAATTTAAAGGCTTTGTGTTATATAGAAGTAGCTTGGTAACAAGCCTTGCAACCTTGTTAACAGATTTCTTTTGTATGCATAAAAGCAATTGAATTTCAAATAAAAATAAACAAGGATAAAAGGAAAGTTTCTTATGGTTAACATGTTTGCCTTCACCACAAGGGTGAGGCAATTTAATTTTGGAGCTTAACTAATGGATATTAGGAACTTGCCCTAATATCCAAATTTTGACTAGAGGGATCAATATTAAATCAAAGGCAACAATGGATCATTTGGATCATTTGTGACATCATGGATCAACTAGGCATCAAGAAGAAAGCAAGGGACATGATCCATTTAAGCAAGATACAAAGGCAACATGGGACAAGAGGCAACTTTGATCCATTTATCTTAGGCAACAAAGGCCGAGGTAGCTGGGCGAGGCGGAGGTGGCAGGTACCCGGTGGGCTTCGGCGCGAAGGGCGCCTTGGGCACCGCGCTGAAAGGCACGAAGACCTTGCGCTTCTTGCCCTCAGAGGAGGAGGAGCTCTGGTGATCAGCTGGGGCTGGCCTCTTGGAAGCCTCCAGCTCCTTCCTACCCTGCTCCATGGTGAGAGCCTGGTTGTAGAGCTCCTGGTAGGAGGTGAACCTGAAGGGTAGGAGCTCGTATCGGAGACGAGGTGCGAGCCCCTTGCGGAAGAGGTATTGCTTGTCCTCATCATTCGTCACGTCCCGAGGGGCGTAACGGGAGAGGTGGTTGAACTCCCGTCCATAGGACTGGACGTCCATGCGTCCCTGGGTTAGGTCCAGGAACTCCCGCCTCTTGAGCTCGAGGATGGGCTTGGGGATGTACGCCGCACGGAAGGCGGTGCGGAACTCCTCCCATGTGACAACATGGCCCGCGGCGACCATTGCCACGTGGCTCTCCCACCAGGAGCCGGCGGCTCCTTCCAGGAGGTAGGTGGCAAAGTTGACATGCTCCGCCGCCGGAACGTGAAGAGCGGCGAACTTGCGCTCGATAGCCCGAAGCCAATCATCCGCGTCAAGCGGCTCCTTAGCTTCAGAGAATGTAGGAGGTTGGGACCGCAGGAACTGGTTGAGAGTGGTGCAGTCCGTGTTCCTCCTGGCCCCTTGCTGGACCAGCTGCTCGAGCAACCGCTCATTGCGCAGACGGTTTTGCTCGATAGCCATCATCACCTCCGCCATTGTGGGTGGCGGCGGTGGGTCAGGGCTGCTATGTTCCCCACGACGGGTAGGAGCCATTCTGAAGAATTGGAACAACGACAAGTTAGTAACCAATTCTGACAGTTAAGATAGATCATGGGTTGCTCCCAAATATAGATATTTAAGAAGAAAAAAACACCAAAGACAGGTTTTAGGCAACCACGGTGACATCACGTCATCGTGGCGATATCACACGGATTTAACGGACTAGAGGCATAACTGGACGGTAAGAACCCCAACCCCGAGAGCCTAAACATCGACACCAAGCACAAAACAAATAGAGGTAAGAATCAGAGTAGAGCGAGTTGGATGAGAAGCAAAAAGAATCCTAAGAAGGTTTTCACAACTCATTTTTAGGTTGAAAATAATTTTCACTAGACTCGACATCGACCAAAGAAAGGGTTTCCTACAGGCAGTCCTGCTCTGATACCAACTTGTAGCGCCCCGACCCCGGAATTATACAGAGAGGCTATGTATTCGACACAACCATCAATGTATAAAACAAAGATCGAGACTTGTGGAACAGAACTGGCACAAAGCATGACTCTACGACACAAAACATTATATAGCAACTCATATAACGAGAAGAATACAAATATTACAACAAAAGGATCACAGATCCAACAATTCAACAAGCGGAAGCGGGTAGTGTTGTCTAACAACAAGAAGCAAAAATATGGCCTAAGAGGCCTACAATAAACATCATCCCAGCCAGCTTGTTCCACGGTCCCAAGCTGCCACCTGGGAACCCCAGCCTAGTAGTCGACGTCAACGAAGAACCACCTAGTCTGCTCGGCGTCGTCCTCCTCTGAAATACAAATACATAGAGGCAGCAAAGAGAGACTGAGTACGATGTACTCGCAAGTTTAGTAGGGCGATATAGGCCCAATGATTGACGGAGGCTCTAAAGCTTTATATGTATTTCTTTTGCATAAAGCTAAGTTTCATAAACAAAACAAAATAATTGACCCATGGCATTCGTCTACTCAGAGTATTTTACAAAGGGGTAAGAGAGTATCATTATCACCTTCGGTTCTCGACGAACCTACGCATAACCATCACCACTCAACTCACACAAAGGCACTCCCTCGACTCACCCTCGAGGAAATGAACCTTTATCACAAGTTTATTATGCAACCTCTAGCTGCCATATCAATTAGGTGAAAGTTATCTATGAGCTAATCCGCCTTTCCCAAGAATTTGTCCATAACCGTGGACACGGCTTTTCGAAAGATTAACCCTGCAGGGGTGTACTAATTTACCCATCGGTACCGTCCGGCTCACCTAGTTGGCCTTCTTCCGGGGAAGGCCGGCGAGTGGGCGCGGTTAGACCTTTACATTGCATGAGACTATCCAAGAGTCATCTGTGGCCACAGGACAGGTTCAGTGCCTATTTCAGCACCCTGCCCCATCGCCACGCCCTAACACCACCGTCCACATCATTCTTTTTCCACCCACATACTCACACGCAAATAGAAAACCGAACTAGAGGACCCTTGGATACGCCCGCACAACTTATTCGGTCAGAGGGGGTTCCATATGCCCCCACCTCCGGAAGCACGCTCGTTTTTCTTGGTTCTAGCTAAAAGCACTCTCAACCTAGGCGGCAAGAATGAGGCAAACCACCCTCCCCGAGGGCAACTCATCCAAGCCTTCTTAGCATTTTAATTAATCATCTCCATTATCCACCATGACCGAAACATTCCATCAATATCAACAATTATGGAATCAAATAACGGACATAACTAGCAATTCCACTAAGCATGGCTAAGCATAGCTAAGCATATGAATACAACAATTATAATTTGTCTCCGGCCAACATATCAATCTAAGGTTCATAGGTAGGAATACATGCGATTGGCTCGGGGAGGAAACATGCATTCATAGGATTCTCTATACTATGATCAAAAGAGACATTTGAATCGCATGCAAATAATATGGTGGATAAAATAAGTTCATAAACATAGGATGCTAGATGCCAAGAAGGTTAGGTTATCTCTTGCCTTGCTGCCCGGTAGTGAAGCACTGATCGTCGGGGTAGTTAGAGAGACCCTCGACTCCGGAATCTATCGATACCCAAAAGAGAAAGGCAAAGAACACATAAATCACACGAACTCAAGATGCAATGCTCAATCACATGATGACATGTCAAGTTGATGCAAAGATATCATTATATAAATTAAAAGCAAATTTAAATGAGGAGCCAAATAATTAGTGCAATTATTTGGAACCAACCCCATATTTATCTTAGTGGCCACATTCTTTATATAATAGTAAATTATTATAGAGGTGGCTCAAATATGCATGAACATGACAAGAATGGATAGGATTCGTCATTCCGATCAATTCGGTAATTTATTTGTAAATTTCGGAGCACCGATGAATAAATGACAAATTAATTAAATAATTGAAATTACTTCATTTAATCAAATTATGAATAATCATCAAATAAAAGTTTGTGATCATGATGTGATAAGTGCATGGTTTGATAGCATTTGACATGTTGATCACATTGATATTTAATTCATAATTTTTGGACAATTAATTAAAAAGTTATGAATTTCCCAATTTGGGTATTAAATACCCCATTTTAGGAATTCTTAAAACACAGCAATTTTATTTAGACAAGAGGGAGAAACAATGTTACCCAAAGATAGGAATTGTTTTCTGAGCATTGTCATATTTAATTTGCAATTTTTGAAGCCATATACGAAAAGATATTCAAGTTTTAAAATCATACAACAAAATAAAAAGGGAAAAACTTTCCCTGGCAGGCCGGCCTCGAGCCGGCCAGGCCGGGGTGCAGGCCGGGCAGGGACCCGAGTGGTCCGGCCCAGAGCCGGCCCAGGCTGGGCAACCGGCCGGGGCGGTGGCCGAATGACCCGGCCTTTGGCCGGCCCAAACGCGAGGGAGGCCGAGTCCAGGCCGGCGCGTCGGGCACGCGCGCGTGCGGGTCAAAGCCAAGACCGGCGCGTGCCGGCGTGGTGACCGCGGCGCGGTGCAGCGTGGTCGCGGCGAACGAGCGCGCGAGGGGCGAGCGTAGCTGTGCAGGGTGAAACGGCGCGGCGCGGGCTACCAGAAAGTGGCGGCGCCACCATCTAGGATCACCGGAGCGACGAAGCTGGAGGTGACCCGCGGCGGAGGGACGGCCAGCTACGGCGCCCAAACGACCTAGGGGGAGAGGGGAGCTAAGGGGATGTCCAGAAGGACCGTGGCCTCACCCTGAATGCGACGGCACAGACGGCGGGGTCGGGGTGGCCGGAAATCGGAGGGGAGCTTGCTCGACGGCGACGAACCGGGACGGAAGGGACGAAGACGTGGGCTTCGATTACGGCGGCCCCGCACCGATTCCTTCGGTGTGGAAGGGCAGCACGGCGAGGCGGCTCCGATGGCGGCCTCAGATCGGGCTCCGGTGGCCGGGGACGACGGCGACCGTGACGGAGATGGCGGCAGCAACAGGGGATCGGGGAGGCCTAGGGTTAGGGTTTCCTGGACCGCAGGGGGGAGGGGAAACGGGGAAAAGGGCGAGTGAGGGAGCAGGTGGCGTCGAGGAGGGCCACTTGACTCCAGGGAGGCCGGTGGCTCGGCGCCAGCAGCACGGCATGGCGCCAGTGCGCCATGGCGCAAGGTGAGAAGAGAGGGGAGAGAGAGAGACTGACAGTGGGGCCCAATAGTCAGATTTTTAAACATTTGCAAATTTCTGTTTTTTCCTTTTTAGTTCAGCAACTTCAGGGATTTAAAAGAGGCACTAAAACATGTTTATAAAATCTGGAAAAATTCACATAGGCTCCATTTAAGCTGTTAAACCTCCACAAAAATTTGGGAAGCAAAATAAAAAGTTTTGGTCATGATTTGTTCACAGGGTTTAATGAAGGCATTTTTGAGATCTTCCAAAATTCATTTAATTGGAGTATTTAGGCATCTCCAAAAATATTGAAAATATTCATGGAGACCCTCACAATAATACTGGAGCTCCCCATGATTTTAGTTTGAATTTTTGGAAAGCATAACTTGGTTCCAAAAATAGGAATTGAATTAAGCCAACTTGAGCTCTCATGTCATTTCTTATTTGACAAAAATTGGAAAGTGAGAAATTGTTATACAAGGCAAAGATGGAACTTCCTAAACAACTTGGAAGTTCATTTAGTTGGTTTCCAAGTTGGGCATTTTCATTGGTTGGATGTTGGGAAGTTTGGGCTTCCCATTTCAATTGTTTCCAAGTGAAAGGTAGAAATGGCAAAAATGCATATGGATGCTATGATGCAAACATGGAAACAAAAGTGGAAAAATTCTTCGTATTTTTCGTTACCAAGTTTGGGCTGTTACAACTCTACCCCCCTTACAGGAATCTCGTCCCGAGATTCTAGGCTTGAGTGAAGAAGGCGGGGTATTCCTGACGAAGACTAGTTTCTCGCTCCCAGGTGGCTTCTTCCTCGGAATGGTTGGACCATTGAACTTTGAGGAACTTGATGGACTTGTTGCGGGTTTTCCTCTCCGCTTCATCCAAGATACGGATAGGATGCTCGCGATAGGTCAAGTCCTCCTGGATGTCTAATGCCTCATGATCAACCCCACGGATGGGATCCTTGAAGCACCGGCGGAGTTGGGAAACATGGAACACATCATGAACATCCGGGAAGTTGGAGGGTAGCTCAAGTTGATAGGAGAGATCCCTCGCTTGGCTAGGACGGTGAAAGGGCCAACATAGCGAGGTGCCAACTTGCCCTTGATTCCGAAGCGACGAACGCCTCGGAGAGGAGAGACTCGAAGATAGGCCTTGTCACCGATTTCATAGTGGACCTCTTGGTGGTGCTTGTCATAATAGCTCTTCTGACGGGATTGAGCAGCCTTGAGATTATCCCGAATGACACGGACCTTCTCTTCGGCTTCATTGATCACATCAGGACCGAAGAGTGACCTCTCCCCGGTTTCAGACCAACTGAGAGGAGTCCGGCATTTTCTCCCATAAAGGACCTCGAAGGGAGCCATTTGCAAACTGGCTTGATAGCTATTGTTGTAGGAGAACTCGGCGAGAGGGAGGTACTTTTCCCAACTCTTGCCGAAGGAGATGACACAAGCCCGAAGCATGTCCTCAAGAACTTGATTTACTCTTTCAGTTTGACCGTCGGTTTGAGGATGGTAGGCGGTGCTGAAGTTGAGACGGGTTCCAAGAGCCTTTTGGAAACTTTGCCAAAACTTGGACGTAAATAAGCTTCCACGGTCGGAGATGATCCTCAAAGGAACCCCGTGCAAGGGAACAATCCGGGCCATATAGAGCTCGGCCAATTGAGCGGAATTGATATCCTCCCGAACCGGAAGGAAATGGGCAACCTTTGACAATCGGTCAATGATGACCCAAATAGCATTGTTCCCTTTTGTGACTTTGGAAAGCCGGTGATGAAATCCATACCAACTTCATCCCATTTCCACTCAGGGAACGGCTATAGGGCGAAGGGTACCCAGCTGGCCTCTGATGTTCAGCCTTCACCCGGCGACAGACAGTCAGCATTCGGCAACAGTATTTGGCAATCTCCCGCTTCATAGCGGGTCCACCAGAATTTGGGACGGAGGTCTTGGTACATCTTGGTGCTACCGGGGATGGATGGATATGGGAGACTCATGTGCCTCTTGGAGAAGTAACCCTTGGTATTTCCACTCTTGGGCACCACAAGGCGGCCTTCGAAGTAGACAACACCGGAGTCATCGATAGAGAAACACTTGGCCTTTCCACTTGCGACATTCTCCTTAATCTTTAGGATGCCATGCATCATTTATTTGGGCGGCCTTAATTTCATCCTCGAGAGTGGATTTGAGCTCGAGGTTAGCTAGAAAACCGGAAGGCACAATTTCCAGATTCAATTTAGCAAATTCCTCGTGGAGAGCCGGTTGCGCCTTTTCAACCATCACGGTGTTGCAATAGGCTTTGCGGCTCAGAGCATCCGCCACGACATTTGCCTTGCCGGGCTGATAGTTGAGAGTCACATCATAGTCTTTATCAATTCCAGCCATCTCCTCTGCCTCAAGTTCAGATCCGGCTGGGTGAATAGATATTTTAGACTTTGGTGGTCGGAGTAGATCTCGCAACGGTTGCCCAAGAGGTAGGGCCTCCATTGCTTCAGAGCATGTACCACGGCGGCAAGCTCCAAATCATGAGTTGGATAATTTTGCTCGTGTGGCTTGAGTTGACGGGAAGCATAAGCGACCACATGGCCCTCTTGCATCAAGACACATCCCAAGCCTTGGAGAGATGCATCGCAATAGACGACAAAGTCCTTGGCGGTATCGGGAAGGACAAGTACCGGATGTGGTGGTGAGCTTGACCTTGAGGGTTTGGAAACTCTCTTCAGCCTTGTCTGACCACACAAATGGCTTGCCTTTCTTGAGGAGCTCAGTCAACGCCTTTGCTATTTTGGAGAAGCCCTCAATAAATCGACGGTAATATCCCGCCAATCCAAGGAAGCTTCGGATATCTTTGACGGACTTGGGAGTTGGCCAATCCAGGATTGCCTGAATCTTGTCGGGTATCACCGCTACTCCGGCAGCTGACACCACATGACCGAGAAAGATGAGCTCCTTCAGCCAAAACTCACATTTAGAGAACTTGGCATATAGACGGTGATCTCGGAGCTTGGTCAGGACAAGTTGAAGATGTTCAGCATGTTCGTCTTCGGTCTTGGAGTACACAAGGATGTCATCGATGTAGATGATGACGAACTTGTCGAGGTACTCGTGGAAGATGGAGTTCATTAACCTCATGAATGTAGCCGGAGCATTAGTGAGACCGAAGGACATGACTGTGTACTCATATAACCCATACCGGGTAGTGAAGGCCGTCTTCGGAATATCCTCCTTTCGGATTTTTATTTGATGGTAACCTGACCTCAGATCCATCTTGGAGAATACCGTTGCTCCAGCTAGTTGATCGAACAAGTCGGTTATTCGAGGAATTGGATACTTGTTCTTGATGGTCACCGCATTGAGAGGGCGGTAGTCAACGACCAGTCGAGGAACATTTGTATCCCTCTTCTTGACAAAGATGACCGGGCAGCCCCAAGGTGAGCTACTCGGTCGGATGAATTCTTTTTCCAGCAGTTCATCAAGTTGCTTCTTCAATTCAGCTAGCTCTTCCGTTGGCATACGGTAGGGCGTCTTGGAAACTGGGGCGGTTCCCGGAACCAGCTCAATCACAAACTCCACGTTGCGATCAGGTGGCATGCCGGGCAATTCCTCCGGGAAAACATCGGGGAAATCACACACCACCCCCACTTCATGCATTTCAGGCGGGGCGACACCTTCCATGAAATACAGACTGATCTCCGGGAAAAAGGGGTAACAGCAGATGGAGCTGCGGAAGAAGGGGACCAATAGCGCACTTCCCCATAGTACGGATGGATCACTGAGACAGTCTTGGCAGCACAGTCCAGGTTGGCCTGATACTTGACTAACCAGTCCATGCCCAGAATAACATCCAGACCCTCTGACTTCAGGGCTATCAACTGAATGGAAAAGGGGTGGAGCCTATGGAAACCTGCACTTCAGGAGTGATCCATTTGGTTTGCCATCGGAACCAGGTGTTTTAACCACTAGCGGGGGATCCATCATCACAAACGGTATTTGATGGTTGTGTGCATATGATATGGATATGAACGAATGCGAAGCTCCAGAATCAAATAATACTGAAGCTGGATACGTGTTGATTCGAAGCGTACCCATGAGAACTCCGGGGTCCTCCTCAATGCCTTCAGCCGAGACGTGGTTCAGACGACCACGGCTGACGGTGGTAGCCTTGGCGGCTGGGGTAGAGGGTGCTGGTGCAGGTGCCGAGGTAGCCGGTGCCTTCTGGGGACACTCCCTGGAGTAGTGCCCTGGCTGGCCACAAGCGGAAGCACGTGAGCCCCGGTGGTGCAGGCAGTCGAGGCGAAAACCGCCTCCAGCCGCACCCAAGGTCGAAGGTAGCTGGGCGAGGCGGAGGTGGCAGGTACCCGGTGGGCTTCGGCGCGAAGGGCGCCTTTGGCACGGCGCTGAAAGGCACGAAGACCTTGCGCTTCTTGCCCTCAGAGGAGGAGCTCTGGTGATCAGCTGGGAACTGGCCTCTTAGAAGCCTCTAGCTCCTTCCTACCTGCTCCATGGTGAGAGCCTGGTTGTAGAGCTCTTGGTAGGAGGTGAACTTGAAGGGTAGGAGCTCGTATCGGAGACGAGGTGCGAGCCCCTTGCGGAAGAGGTATTGCTTGTCCTCATCATTCGTCACGTCCCGAGGGGCGTAACGGGAGAGGTGGTTGAACTCCCGTCCATAGGACTGGACGTCCATGCGTCCCTGGGTTAGGTCCAGGAACTCCCGCCTCTTGAGCTCGAGGATGGGCTTGGGGATGTACGCCGCACGGAAGGCGGTGCGGAACTCCTCCCATGTGACAACATGGCCCGCGGCGACCATTGCCACGTGGCTCTCCCACCAGGAGCCGGCGGCTCCTTCCAGGAGGTAGGTGGCAAAGTTGACATGCTCCGCCGCCGGAACGTGAAGAGCGGCGAACTTGCGCTCGATAGCCCGAAGCCAATCATCCGCAGTCAAGCGGCTCCTTAGCTTCAGAGAATGTAGGAGGTTGGGACCGCAGGAACTGGTTGAGAGTGGTGCAGTCCGTGTTCCTCCTGGCCCCTTGCTGGACCAGCTGCTCGAGCAACCGCTCATTGCGCAGACGGTTTTGCTCGATAGCCATCATCACCTCCGCCATTGTGGGTGGCGGCGGTGGGTCAGGGCTGCTATGTTCCCCACGACGGGTAGGAGCCATTCTGAAGAATTGGAACAACGACAAGTTAGTAACCAATTCTGACAGTTAAGATAGATCATGGGTTGCTCCCAAATATAGATATTTAAGAAGAAAAAAACACCAAAGACAGGTTTTAGGCAACCACGGTGACATCACGTCATCGTGGCGATATCAAACGGATTTAACGGACTCGAGGCATAACTGGACGGTAAGAACCCCAACCCCGAGAGCCTAAACATCGACACCAAGCACAAAACAAATAGAGGTAAGAATCAGAGTAGAGCGAGTTGGATGAGAAGCAAAAAGAATCCTAAGAAGGTTTTCACAACTCATTTTTAGGTTGAAAATAATTTTCACTAGACTCGACATCGACCAAAAGAAAGGGTTTCCTACAGGCAGTCCTGCTCTGATACCAACTTGTAGCGCCCCGACCCCGGAATTATACAGAGAGGCTATGTATTCGACACAACCATCAATGTATAAAACAAAGATCGAGACTTGTGGAACAGAACTGGCACAAAGCATGACTCTACGACACAAAACATTCATATAGCAACTCATATAACGAGAAGAAATACAAATATTACAAACAAAAGGATCACAGATCCAACAATTCAACAAGCGGAAGCGGGTAGTGTTGTCTAACAACAAGAAGCAAAATATGGCCTAAGAGGCCTACAATAAACATCATCCCAGCCAGCTTGTTCCACGGTCCCAAGCTGCCACCTGGGAACCCCAGACTAGTAGTCGACGTCAACGAAGAACCCACCTAGCTGCTCGGTGTCGTCCTCCTCTGAAATACAAATACATAGAGGCAGCAAAGAGAGACTGAGTACGATGTACTCGCAAGTTTAGTAGGGCGATATAGGCCCAATGATTGACGGAGGCTCTAAAGCTTTATATGTATTTCTTTTGCATAAAGCTAAGTTTCATAAACAAAATATAATTGACCCATGGCATTCGTCTACTCAGAGTATTTTACAAAGGGGTAAGAGAGTATCATTATCACCTTCGGTTCTCGACGAACCTACTGCATAACCATCACCACTCAACTCACACAAAGGCACTCCCTCGACTCACCCTCGAGGAAATGAACCTTTATCACAAGTTTATTATGCAACCTTTAGCTGCCATATCAATTAGGTTAAAAGTTATCTATGAGCTGATCCGCCTTTCCCAAGAGTTTGTCCATAACCGTGGACACGGCTTTTCGAAAAGATTAAACCCTGCAGGGTGTACTAATTTACCCATCGGTACCGTCCGCTCACCTAGGTGGCCCTCTTCCGGGGAAGGCCGGCGAACGGGCGCGGTTAGACCTTTACATTGCATGAGGCTTACTCAAGGACCATCAGTGTGCGGAAGGACAGGATCAGCGCTCCCAGCGCCCTGCCCCGCGGCCACATTCCTAAACACCACCATCCTCGTTCCTTTTTCCACCCACACAACTCACGCGCAAATGGAAAACTCGAACTAGAGGACCCTTGACAAGCCCCTCACAACTTATTCGGTCAAAGGGGGTTCCATATGCCCCCACCTCCGGAAGCACGCTCGTTTCTTGGTTCTAGCTAAAAGCACTCTCAGCCTAGGCGGCAAGAATGAGGCAAACACCCTCCCCGAGGGCAACTCATCCAAGCCTTCTTAGCATTTTAATTAATCATCTCCATTATCCACCATGACCGAACATTCCATCAATATCAACAATTATGGAATCAAATAACGGACATAACTAGCAATTCCACTAAGCATGGCTAAGCATAGCTAAGCATATGAATACAACAATTATAATTTGTCTCCGGCCAACATATCAATCTAAGGTTCATAGGTAGGAATACATGCGATTGGCTCGGGGAGGAAACATGCATTCATAGGATTCTCTATACTATGATCAAAAGAGACATTTGAATCGCATGCAAATATATGGTGGATAAAATAAGTTTATAAACATAGGATGCTAGATGCCAAGAAGGTTAGGTTATCTCTTGCCTTGCTGCCCGGTAGTGAAGCACTGATCGTCGGGGTAGTTAGAGAGACCCTCGACTCCGGAATCTATCGATACCCAAAAGAGAAAGGCAAAGAACACATAAATCACACGAACTCAAGATGCAATGCTCAATCACATGATGACATGTCAAGTTGATGCAAAGATATCATTATATAAATTAAAAGCAAATTTAAATGAGGAGCCAAATAATTAGTGCAATTATTTGGAACCAACCCCATATTTATCTTAGTGGCCACATTCTTTATATAATAGTAAATTATTATAGAGGTGGCTCAAATATGCATGAACATGACAAGAATGGATAGGATTCGTCATTCCGATCAATTCGGTAATTTATTTGTAAATTTCGGAGCACCGATGAATAAATGACAAATTAATTAAATAATTGAAATTACTTCATTTAATCAAATTATGAATAATCATCAAATAAAAGTTTGTGATCATGATGTGATAAGTGCATGGTTTGATAGCATTTGACATGTTGATCACATTGATATTTAATTCATAATTTTTGGACAATTAATTAAAAAGTTATGAATTTCCCAATTTGGGTATTAAATACCCCATTTTAGGAATTCTTAAAACACAGCAATTTTATTTAGACAAGAGGGAGAAACAATGTTACCCAAAGATAGGAAATGTTTTTCTGAGCATTGTCATATTTAATTTGCAATTTTTGAAGCCATATACGAAAAGATATTCAAGTTTTAAAATCATACAACAAAATAAAAAGGGAAAAACTTTCCCTGGCAGGCCGGCCTCGAGCCGGCCAGGCCGGGGTGCAGGCCGGGCAGGGACCCGAGTGGTCCGGCCCAGAGCCGGCCCAGGCTGGGCAACCGGCCGGGGCGGTGGCCGAACGAACCGGCCTTTGGCCGGCCCAAACGCGAGGGAGGCCGAGTCCAGGCCGGCGCGTCGGGCACGCGCGCGTGCGGGTCAAAGCCAAGACCGGCGCGTGCCGGCGTGGTGACCGCGGCGCGGTGCAGCGTGGTCGCGGCGAACGAGCGCGCGAGGGGCGAGCGTAGCTGTGCAGGGTGAATCGGCGCGGCGCGGGCTACCAGAAAGTGGCGGCGCCACCATCTAGGATCACCGGAGCGACGAAGCTGAAGGTGACCCGCGGCGGAGGGACGGCCAGCTACGGCGCCCAAACGACCTAGGGGGAGAGGGGAGCTAAGGGGATGTCCAGAAGGACCGTGGCCTCACCCTGAATGCGACGGCACAGACGGCGGGGTCGGGGTGGCCGGAAATCGGAGGGGAGCTTGCTCGACGGCGACGAACCGGGACGGAAGGGACGAAGACGTGGGCTTCGATTACGGCGGCCCCGCACCGATTCCTTCGGTGTGGAAGGGCAGCACGGCGAGGCGGCTCCGATGGCAGCCTCAGATCGGGCTCCGGTGGCCGGGGACGACGGCGACCGTGACGGAGGCGGCGGCAGCAACAGGGGATCGGGGAGGCCTAGGGTTAGGGTTTCCTGGACCGCAGGGGGGAGGGGAAACGGGGAAAAGGGCGAGTGAGGGAGCAGGTGGCGTCGAGGAGGGCCACTTGACTCCAGGGAGGCCGGTGGCTCGGCGCCAGCAGCACGGCATGGCGCCAGTGCGCCATGGCGCAAGGTGAGAAGAGAGGGGAGAGAGAGAGACTGACAGTGGGGCCCAATAGTCAGATTTTTAAACATTTGCAAAATTTCTGTTTTTCCTTTTTAGTTCAGCAACTTCAGGGATTTAAAAGAGGCACTAAAACATGTTTATAAAATCTGGAAAAATTCACATAGGCTCCATTTAAGCTGTTAAACCTCCACAAAAATTTGGGAAGCAAAATAAAAAGTTTTGGTCATGATTTGTTCACAGGGTTTAATGAAGGCATTTTTGAGATCTTCCAAAATTCATTTAATTGGAGTATTTAGGCATCTCCAAAAATATTGAAAATATTCATGGAGACCCTCACAATAATACTGGAGCTCCCCATGATTTTAGTTTGAATTTTTGGAAAGCATAACTTGGTTCCAAAAATAGGAATTGAATTAAGCCAACTTGAGCTCTCATGTCATTTCTTATTTGACAAAAATTGGAAAGTGAGAAATTGTTATACAAGGCAAGGATGGAACTTCCTAAACAACTTGGAAGTTCATTTAGTTGGTTTCCAAGTTGGGCATTTTCATTGGTTGGATGTTGGGAAGTTTGGGCTTCCCATTTCAATTGTTTCCAAGTGAAAGGTAGAAATGGCAAAAATGCATATGGATGCTATGATGCAAACATGGAAACAAAAGTGGAAAAATTCTTCGTATTTTTCGTTACCAAGTTTGGGCTGTTACAGTCCTGTCCAGAAATGTTTATCCAGATTATTTTACACCTCAGACTCTACCAGTTCATACTTACACCTAATATGGACATCTCAATTCTCTAACTCTCTGCACTAACAGCACTAGATCGTGCAGAACATATATTCACCCACTGTGCACACTCACCTGAGGCATCACAGTGAGTAAATCATGCTCAACAGATAAGCACATGGGTACAAATTCATGGAAATAAATTCAGCAGAGAACAATAAGCTCACACGCAAAGCCATCAAGCCATCAAGCATATAATCTATCATGTTTAAGCCCAACAATAAGTGTAACATGACTAAAACTGAATTTCTTCAGTAGACAGTGTTTAGTGTACGTCCATTTCGTCGGAGTTAAGAACCACAGGTATCACAGACGCTTGGATGAGTAAATCATCCAAGTAGGAGCATCACAGAATACATCACATCTAGAGGGAGGAGTTCATCACTAAGATGAACTGGAGCACACACCACAGACCCACAGTTCATCGGCACAAAGGCCGATCACAGAAGTGAACTCACCTGGTTGATTTGTAGCCGAGGCAGAGCAAGGAGGAGCTCGAGTAGGCGTAGACGAGGGAGTCGTGTAGCTGTGCATCACCGTGGTTGCGGTGATGGCATCATCGCCGTCCCATCGGTGACAGCAACAGCAGACCACCAACATCATCCACAGCACGACAACAGCACCACCACTTCAGCACACACCACCTAGACGACCACCGCCAGTAAGCAGAGAGTGAAGAGAGGGGTCATGGCGGCGTGGCCGGCAGAGGCTCGACAAGAGAGGAGTGCAGGCGGCAAGGTGGCGACGTCGGGGTTGCAGCTCACTGCCATCCCGCCGGCGTCGAGGATGAGGTAGATAGCACCAGAGAGGAGGCGAGGTTGAGAAAAAGGTCTAGCAGAGGCTCGACAAGGTGACGGTGGATGGCGAGGAGGCGTGACATCGGTGAATCACGCTGGCGAGCTGAAGCCACTCGGCTAGGGTTCGCAACCGAGCTCGATTGAGGGCGCGTGGAGGCGAATCAGCAGCGTGGCAGCGGGGGAACTGGTGGAGGAGAAGCTTCGCGGGTAACGCCGGTGAGCAGCGGCGCCAGATGCGGCCGGAGACGGCCGGAACCAGGGGAGGCGACGGCGGCATCGCAAGGGAGGAGAAGGGGATCGAGCGGAGGACGAGAGAGAGGAGAGAGCGAGAGAAGGGAGAGTGGCTCGGGTCGGTCGATCTAGTTTGACTTGGTTCAACCAAGTTTGACCAAGGGCATTTTGGTCATTCCACAAACCAAATTCAAATTCAAAAATGAAAATTCAAATAAATACCTAAAAATAATTTTAAAATATGTTTTCAACTCAAAATTTTATAAGGATTCCAAATATGATTTTTATTATATTTATTGAAAAATATTTCTTGAGTGAAAAATTCAAAGATCCTTAAGTGGATATGATTTGAATTAATTTCAAAAATATGTTTTGAAAAGATTTTCTTATGTGAATAATTCAAAGATCCTTAAGTAGACATGAATTGAATTATCCTTAAAAATTCAAGGATCCTTAAGTGGAAATGAATTGAACTATTTTCAAAAACAATTATTTTTCTAAAAGAAAAACAATTTGAGTAATAAGCTCAAAATATATATTTTGAACTTTATTGCATACTATAAATGACTGTCCTGTAAGTCATCCTAGGTAAAACACACAAAAAAGAATTCATCTAAAATTCATTCACTCTTGTGTTGATAATATTTGAAAGTAAATAAAATTTGAATAAATACCTAATTCATGATGTTAATTGAATGTTTTCTTAAAGGCATTAAATTGATGACTTAAAATTACAAATCTTGTTTTTCTAACAAAGAAAAAAAGTATTTACTTGAATAAAACAAATTATTTACCTCAATAAAAGTGATAAACACTTAATTCTAGATATCATAACAATTCAAAGTAATTTAACCAACCCACAAATTATAAAAACACTAACTAATCCTTAACCCCTAAAATCACTTCAGTTATCAAAGTACCGAATAAAACAAAGCCTACACTTGCGAGCTTGGGTATTTTTGGGGATTTTACGATGCATCTCATATCTATGCATAATAGCATCTTGACAGTGTTTCAGTAGTCCTTACCAGGATTACATTGCTATTTTCAGATCTCGGGGTTTTACCGCAAACCCTAGAACCCCGAAGGACATGAATTGCCACCTTTATCATAGGCAAGTTCATTCTTGCATACCGCTTGATGTATTTTTATCAAAGTACTTGCAAAGTTACCTATACGTTCCTTTCACTTGCATCAAAAAGAAAAAGTATTTTCGAATGATGTGGTATATACTATTGGTTGGCGGTGGAACAATGGTAAGATGAATAGGTACGGTGTTCCATTGTATGGGAAGGTATATATCCTTAGGAACTAATAACCCATGTTCCAGTGATCCTTTCGCCGTAGTAAAAGCATCAACCAATGGAATTTGTATGGGCGGGGTCAGTCAGAGGCTTCTTTTCTCATCCGCATATCCTCGGCAGGCCTACACCGGGTTGGGTCGTTGCGGCGGCCAACAGCGTGGGAAGCGCGTGCTCTTCCTGCCTGACGGGGTAATTGGTGGGGAAGCTCGGGAGGGGTGATGGGTATGCGTGGAACATGATTCCCCTACCGCATCATAAATGGGCGGATGTGTGTTGATTTGGGAGAAGCTCCACATGGCTGGATGTCCTGAGCCTTGGCTATAACACTCATGGAGTGTAAAGAGAGCATATATAGGGCCAGGCAACTGTTGGGTAAAGTGATGCAACTCTGCAGAGTCATACAACAAATTTGTGATATCACAACCGTGTTCCCGGAATGGAACTACGAGATCGAGGCCGGAATGGAGTCCCATTTGGATTCACAAGACCGGTGGAGGCTGGGACATAGTTTTCAGAATAAAATCTATCCTTTGAAGAAATGTTTGCAAAAACTTGCATCTATGCCAAAGACCCGAGGTTTTGGCAGTAGCTAGTGCATGAAACACCTTATCTCTATATATTCTGAACTTGCTGAGTAACGCTGTTACTCACCCCTTCCTATTTGACCCCCTGCTTAGACTTTTGGAGCCATCGGAAGAGATGTCAGTTATCCATCACGACGAAGAGGAGGTCTTCCACAAGGAATCAAGTCGACCTGGTGGAGCTTGAAGGAGTTGACCGCTACTTCATCAACGGAAGAATGACGACAACCATGGCAATGGAGGGGCAATGACAGCAGTGTCAATGGCATACATAAAGACCACACTACCAATGGAGGAGACAACATCTATTGGAAGGAGGAGTACAACCCCGGATAAAGATGTTCCAAGATGGAATAGATTAGGGCTATGGCAATAGTAGTAGTGGATTAGGAATAGAGCTAGAGCTAATCTCCAGCTTAGTGATACAAATTGGATCTTTTCTGAATTTTATTTGTATGAGACTTGCTTTGATATAAAGGAGGTTCTCAAGATTTTGTATTGAATATTTTTGTAATCCTATAGTGCTACCTTGGACCTGCTATGTTTCTGTTGTTCTACTCTGAGGGATGTAATATTCACGGATAAGTCCTTCTGTGAGTGTTATGTCAACGACTTGCGCACTACAACATGCAGTGGGTGTGCTGGGTCACCGCACTCATAATGCTATGGTCTTTAGAAAGATAGACCAAACTTGTAATGTAACCATCAGTAACATCATCCATGACCTCACTCTTTGGTCTCATCGTTTTCGCACAACGGAAAATAGAGAGGCAGCCGACCTGTGGCGTGACCATCTCACCTCCTGTAATATGTAACTCTTGTCTTTTTTAGTAAAAATTCAGGTGGGGATCCCCCCCCCCCCCCCCCCCCCCCCCCCCGTGAGAAACAACTAGAAAGGTAGAAAACTGAAACTTCTTGGGAACTGTCCATCCAATATGATCTACTTTCTGTGAAAAATGGAGAGGTGTCATTTTGCATCATATTATTTGCACTTTCATAAAAGAAACCATTTTGGTACTTAAAATTTGAAAAAACATTTTTGTTGCAACAAACAATTAGAAATTCATTTTGATAATATTGTTTGACATGGCAAGATGCACGACATGGGAATTGTTATGACCTTGATCATTTGGCTTGAAATCATAAATGTTCATACATAATAGACTATTCATGAAAGGCATGATCTATATCATTGACTTGAAAGTCATAAATGTTCATACATGATAGACTGTATATTAAAGACATGATTTTTATCATTTTGTTTGAAAGTTATGAATGTTAATACATGATAGGCTATACATGAAAGTCATGAAAGTCTTAGCCGAGTGTTTTTTCTATCTTTGCCGAGTGTTTTACTTTGACATCATCACAAGCTGCTTTACAATGAAATTATGTTATCTGAATTCTATATGGACGGTCGGAACCTCAGTTATTGACTATTTACTGAGCCGGTATTCACATACGTTATTGACTCTTGGACGGTCGGTAATTAAAACGAGTATGTGTGCGTTTGGTAGACCTGCACCTAGTTTTGAGCTCTGTGAGACTTGGCTGGCCAGGGACAGGTCTCACAAAACCACCCTCCTAATCATGTTGTGCATGCCGTTTGGTAGCCTGCATATCTCTAGATCTGGCCCGTCATATGCAACTCAACCAAACAACATGTTTGTATCTAGCGACCATTACTCTCACCTTACCTCTCACCACCACAGATGTGACATATCCATGACGAGCACCATCTCGGCGTGCGGCGACGGCGAGCAGCAGGCGGCGAGCGGCGGCGGCAGCAAGCTGCGGCGTGTGGGCGCGCGTTCTCTCAGCCGCAAGTCCAGCACCGTCGCCGACGTGTACAACCTGCCGCTGCTGCCCAAGAACCACCCGCCGCCGCCATGGTCCGGGGCGCGGCCGCGGCCGACGCGCGGTGCGCTGCCGAGGGGAACGAGATGATGCGGTTCCAGTGCCACGCCGCGGAAGCCGGAGGACGCCGCGGAAGCCGGAGGCGAGGTGATCTGCGTCGCCGTCGCCACGACTGGGCCGTCGTCGGCCGTGCGCACGTTCGCCAGCAGCAGCGCGACGAGCTCGTGGTGCTCGACAGTCGCGCCGTGCTCCCCTGCTTTCTCATCATCTACAAGGTCAATAATCAAGCTAGCGAGCTCTACTAGCTGCCGCTCCCGAGGTGATCCGTTGACACCGCCACCACTAGTCTGCTAACAGTTAGCTAGGATTCGATCTTCCCCCATCTTTCCTGCTCGTTATCAAGACTGTAAAAAGCTTCTTCTTTCCATACGGGCATAAGATCTATTCGTCTAGTACCACCGAAACGGAAAACTTTCAACACAAGAGTTGTGTGAAATGGCGAGGTGAAGCTACAGCTCCAAGGAAATTTTAAACGATCGACCGTGTGCGATCAATTTGACAAAATTCATCTAAAAAAGCTTCAAACATGAACACGAAACTAAAAGGTAACGGTTAACGAAACTCAAAACCAACTGTCAGAATGGAACCACATCATTAATCCGCATCATTTTCATGTAGAGTGCATTTTAAATCGAGAACTGTAGCAATAATTGAAGGAAGAAGAAGAAGTAAGACTAAATACTACCTCCGTCCCGAAAAACAGATGTCATTTGTTTTATTAAATTTGAATATATCTATATATTAAATAGTGTCTAGATATACTTAAATTTAGACAAAGAAATGACATACTTTTTTTTTAGCACGGAGGGAGTAGATAGTTAAATAGGGAACGGGATCCCGTGACTTTGCAACCCTGACTTTTCCTAACGGCGGGTCCCATATATGGTGGGCCCCACACGTCAGTGATCCCAAGTCAGGCTTGCCAAAGTCGGTGGATCCGGCTCCGTTAAATAGATAGTGAGCGGAAACAAAGGTCACCGGGTTGCATCTGTGGAGCCTAGAACAGGGTGCAGCCGAGAAGAGGGTGCATTGCTGGCACAGTTGATTCTACCTTGTCTCTTGGGCCTGTCCCGATGCTGTTTTGAGAAGCGCACTGACTAAGTTTTAGAGACCACATGCATCCAATCACGTGACTTTGCATCTCTGCAGACTACCAAACGCCCCCTATGTGAATCTACTCGGGGGCCCGATCTGTACCTGTGACACCTCGTGATCTTGTGACGAGTAATTAGTCGGACATTGATTTTGATTAAATTAAGTTGATGATATCTGGTGGAGTTGTTTTATTTTTCGGCAAAGTCTGGTGGAGTGGTTGGTGAAAACTAAACTATCTAGATTCCCTTGCAGCATCGACTGTAGCACTATAAATTCCCTGCAAGCGGAGAAGAGGACACAAACGCAACTAGTCATGGTGATGGTGACCGATGAGCCTTGCACCTACACCATCGGCTACGCTCTGCCGCCGGCGAAGGCGGGCGTCTTCGTCCATCCGTCGCTCGTGGCTCTGGCGGCGGATCGCGGCATGCGCTTTGTCGCCGTCGACGCCTCGCGCCCGCTCGCCGACCAGGGCCCCTTCCACCTCCTCATCCAAAGGCGCTACGACCAGCCGTGGCGCGCCGAGCTGGAGGCCTTCTCCGCGCTCCACCCCTCCGTCCCCGTCGTCGACCCTCCCGCCGCCGTCGACTGCCTCCTCGACCGCGCCACCATGCTCGACGTCGTCCCCGAGCTGATCGCCAGCCTCGCCAGCAACGAAGACGGGTGTTCCCTCGGCGAGCCGACCCAGGTCACCGTGCACGACGCCGCCGCCCTCGCGAGCACGGACCTCCGGTTCCCGCTCATTGCCAAGCAGCTGGCCGTGGACGGGACCGCCGCCTCGCACGACATGTCCCTCGTCTACCGCCGCGAGGGCCTGCTCGGCGTCCGGACCCCCGTCATTCTCCAGGAGTTCGTCAACCACGGCGGCGTGCTCTTCAAGGTGTACGTGGTGGGCGACCGCACCGCCTGCGTCACGCGCCACAGCCTGCCGGACGTGCCCGCGGAGCGCCTCGCCGATGTCGGACAGGACGCCGCGGTACCCTTTGCCAACATCTCCAGCCCTGACGCCACCGACGGTAAGGACGCCGAGATGCCGCTGCCGCCCACCAGCTTCATCGACGAGGTCTCCCGCGGGCTCCGGCGCGCGCTCGGGCTGAACCTGCTCAACTTCGATCTGATCCGGACGAGGGGAGCCGACGGAGGACACAGGTACATCCTCATCGACATCAACTACTTCCCGGGGTACGCCAAGATGCCGGGCTACGAGACCGCTCTCACGGATTTCTTCGCCGAGATGCTCCAGATCTGCCCAGTCAACGAGATCTAAAGAACAAAGAGCCACTTCTTCATACATACATTTTTTTTTTTTTTGAACAAATACATACATTTTGTTTGTGTGCCATATGACCATATCCTCGTTTCAGTTGTGTGTCTAGCGGCAGCGGAGAGCGCGTGGAGTTATCTGTCCGGCAGATCTCTCTTGATTCGGTCGATTTTCATCAATTTGCAATTCTTACTTTTAGGCTTCCTTGTATCGCTATTACCTTTTCACAAAAAGGAAGTCAAGTTTCTTACTTGCTAATGTCGAGAACAATGTATCGCATTGCAGAAAATGGAAGACCAGATTTAGGGGGTTGGAGGGTATTATTCCGGATCTAAAAAATACCCGATAGTCTGTTTACTAAGTCAGATTTGGACGGGATAATCTCAAGATATCTCCATGAACTGTATCATTTTTATCTGAGTTAATTACAAAAAACCACCACAATTGCGGCTAGGGTTTCAAAAAACCACCATAATACGTTAGGTTTTCAAAAAACCACCACTCGGCACTAATATGTAACAAAAAAAACCACCACATCGATGCTAACCGTCCGAGACGCTCGTTTAACCACGAAACTGATGGATGGGGCCCGCTGTCATGCTGACGTGGCAGACGGTGACAGTCAACGACAAACGGCCCTTAGACCACATGTAGGGCCCACTCGTCACCATCTTGACCCAGACTCTTTTCTCTCATGGACATTACATCGAACACCTCGTGTGCGCTGACCAATCAGAACGCGGCCGACGGCCAGCGAGCACGCGCGGCGACGCGACGCGGCCGACGGCCAGCGAGCCCGCGCGGCGACGAGAGGCGGCCGGCGAGAGCGCGGCGGCCAGTGACGCGCGGCGACGCCACGCGGCCAGCACAGCGGCGGCAGCGAGCACGCGCAGCGAAGCGATGCGGCCGGCGAGCGCGCAACGGCCGGCGTGCCCGCGCGGCGACGCGACGCGGCCAGCGAGCACGCGCGGCGAGCGAGCGGCGACCAGCAGCCACGCACTGCTCCTAGATGCGCTGCTCCCGGGCTCCTGGACGGCGTTGAGACCGAGCGCGCGGCGGCGGGTCATGGGGTCGCCGGAGCCAGGCAGGTCGTGGGGGCGAGCATGCGCGGCGGCCAGCGGCCACGCACTGGTCCCAGACGCGCTGCTCCCGGCCAGCGGCGGCGGGTCATGGGGTCGCCGGAGCCAGCCTCGGCCATCCAGCCAGGTGTGGTGGAAAAGAAAAGGAAAAAAAGAATAGAAAAATAGGAAAAGAGGAAAAGAAAAAAAAAAGGGAGTAACATCTAGCGGCCGTTTTCCCTTTGACTGTCACCGTTTGCCACGTCATCATGACAGCGGGCCCCATACGTCATTTTCGTGGTTAAATAAGCGTCTCAGACGTTTAGCATCGAAGTGGTGGTTTTTTGTTGCGTATTAGTGCTGAGGTGGTGGTTTTTTGAAAACCTAACGTATTGTGGTGGTTTTTTGAAACCCTAACCGCAATTGTGGTGGTTTTTTGTAATTAACTCTTTTTATCTAGATTAAAAACACTACATCATACTAAGTGTATTGGAGTGAAAGAATATTTATGAGGATTGAGTAAAAGTTAGGATTTCAACAAATCTCCTCCCATTCCTAATTCACTTAGGATGAAAATACGCACCACCTAAGTGGAATTCAGACACGCAAAGCAGGCACATGTACGTGCAGAGTTATTTGGAAGAACGTGAGCACCAGCTCCGCACGTCACAGGACGATTCCTCCTCCTAGTTTCCCATAGCAGGCGCAACATCTCCGCACGTCAATGAGCAATAATATGAGCATCCTTTTTTTACGTGTCCGTACCCCTTTCAAGAGTTAAATTATATGGGCGTTTTATTCATTCGTCGTGAGAATATATGCGCTTTGCAGAGTCCACGCTATCTTCTGATAATAACGTGCTTTAGTTGAGGTGCTATATACTGCAGCAAGTAACGGATGGACATGAATCATGGATGGTTTCTTCCTACTTTGTGGTGAAATGCAAATCTCGGAAACGAAAAGAGACACCACCGATCGATTGTCATTATGATACGGTTTGTTTTACGGAAATTATACAGCGCGCACGACACAGAAGAACACAACAGCACGCGCACATTCACAGCCTAGTGCAGTCCGTTGTATTGTACTGTGTGTAATATTTCTTCTGAATTAATCATATATTTTGGCAGATTTGTTTCACATGTTCTCGATAAAATTTCCTCAAGTGACTAGTTGGTGCGTCTGCTGCTCTTGCAGAGCTATTAAGATGATATATACAGGACCAGAGGACGTTCCCAAGTTAAGCTTCAACAAGCAAGTGCCGCCAACATATTGTATGTACACTATTCACTGCAATTTAACCACAAGACTACATTACTAAAAGTTTACACCGAGTTTGCTACACAGAATATCCAGCTACAAAAACTACTGTACAAAATGCCGGAGTGCAGGGCGTTACAACTAAACTGCACATACATGAAACTACATCAGTGGCTGCCATCAGGGACATCATCCACAGATTTCCCAGCGCACGACTTGGCAACAGACTCCAACAGCATCTTAATCTCTGGTGCACAGTGCGTGAAGGCTCGGTTCCAAAAGTTGTAGCGAGGGTTCTGATAGAAAAATGCTGCATTAGTGACGATGCCTAGCTGGATGAAAGTATAAAAAAGAAAGAGCGTGTGCAGCATACCTTTATCAGCTCGATGAAAGTAATGAGTAATCCCCAAGGATGAGGACGGTTCACTATAAGGCGCTCTAAGAGGACCCTAGTTATCTGCTCCTGGATGTTATCCTGCAAATTCCAGTTCCAAAGACATTGTTAGGAAAGAGCATTGTCTGCACCAAACAAATTTTAGCCAGTAACAAGAGGATAGTAACAGCTATTAGAATGGGGTGTTATGGGATCAAAATAACACACCCAACCTACAGAACTTAGTCATGGCTACTACTCCCTCCGATCCGGAAAAACCGTCGCTGGTTGTACCAGGAATTGTACGCACGAAGGTGTTTTGTTCCGACACTTCAAACGGATCAGAGGGAGTAGATATCATAAAAGAATAAAAGTATTATTATACAGAGATTCTGAAAAATACCTGGGTAGCTTCAGCAAATAGGTACAGAATGATGAAGGAGAAGTAGTGTGTGTGACTATTCGGGTATCGCAATTGGTTAGCGATTGCGTTCAAAAGAAGGTAGCGCCCCTCTGTATCCAAGTTTGTTACAAGGTTTCTGAAAAAATCAGTGGCTGTTTCAATCTGGAAAATATCCATTTGACTATGAATCATCTGCTGGGCTGACGCAGATGCATTAGCCTTGTTCAGTTGCAGTTGGTGCACCGCCTGATATTTATTTCGAAATCAGAGGTCAGAATAGTACTGAATAAAAAGAAAAAAGAAAATGTAGAAATCAAAACAAACTAAACAGACATATTAGGCAGAGTCCTATCAAAGAAAAATAATAAGACATCATGTAAGAGGAAAAAAGAGGATCTCACATATTTCAACTTTTAAGTGTGTACAAAATTTTGATAGATTTTTAGGGGGGGAATTGAACTTCAAGTAATTGGAAGTACTCATTCCTGCTGTACTCCACATGAGAAGATAAAACACTTACTTGGATGCCAATGTAGAGAACAAGTGAATTGATCAAAGGCACATTGTAGCGCGTCCCAGCAACATTAGCTTCATTCTGAGGCAGCAGCAATTTTTGCTTCAGATCACTCAGAAAGGAAGAACCTTCTGGTCTCTGCACAACAGAAATGAAGATTCAACAAAGCTGTCAAATGAAGGTCTTGGGCAAGACTAGGAATCACATGTCAATCCTATCACCTTAAGATACTCATCCACATCAGTCTTCATATGCTTGGACTTCAGAACACCATCGACCTCCGACATGATTCGTGGTGCTTTCGAAATTTCAGGTAGCAGATCAATCTGCCACAGGTAAACAAGAAACATGGTCAAATATTGTCTGACCGACATAGGTAGAACGAGGAAAGACAAATCCATGTCCTCTCAGACCTTCAAGTTAGGAGTAGATGGATCTGGGAGTCGCATGCTGCGTGGAAAAGCACTAAGAATGACATTGCGCATTTGGATGCAACTGGAAGGGATCACGTCACAGAAACTGAAGTGATAATCGCACAGAAATTCAGGAAAGTCATGGAGTAGTACAAGCAGTACTCTCATAGTTCCTTTGTACAAAAGGTGCACCTACGTAAAAAAAACCACAAAGGATATAAGAACTGAAGTAACATTACTTGAACAAGGCAAGTACAAAAACTGATTGGAGGGAGAGCGGTGGGAGGAGATTAACTGGTTCTACAAGTTCAGCATTTCTCAAATATGGTTCCATGAATTTGAACAGACCAACAAGCAGCCAATGGAACAAAGGCCACCCTTTTTGCGAATTGCACATCAGCAGTCTTGGCATGAAGGTTCTATGACTAATCAACTCAAGCCAAGCAAAGCTGCAACAGAGGAGTGTTAATCAGATAATACCAAAATATTACAGATTCAGATGTCAAATATAGATATAGTACAACTTTATAAGTGAATATATTTTGGCTTTGGCTGCAGTGGGAACCAGAAACTATCGGCTACCGACATAAGATTTTGGGCCTGAGGACAACGAGCACACAGCAAGCAGTAGCAGAAGCATCTGCATGACATAATCCAAAGGGTCTGCAGGCTGGAGCAGCAGGCAAAAGCGGTATCATGTACTACATATATATTGTTATCATATTGATAGTTTCTTTATTTTGTTAGGCTGTCTTATTACTTGATTAGTTAGATAAGATGAGCACTGCTAGGTAAGCCAGATCTATAAAAGGAAATTGGGCTGATCATCTGGATGAAAGCAAGGTTTAATATTCCTCCACCCCTTCTCCGAGGAACACCCTAACCATTCCCTGTAGCTGTAACCAACCTTGTACATGATGCCACACAACAAGTAGCAAGTAGAAGGGAAGGACAATCAATTTGTCTTTGTGGTGTGGCCATGTGGGACTGTGAGTTGACATTGACATAGAAACTTCAGAGTAGATCAATCTATTCGTCTGACTTGGGGGGAACAAACCAGTGAAACCAACAATTAACCTACAGCTACAAGACTACAATCTCCACGCAAAAAAAAACTACAGCTACACAGAATTGCCCATCTATAAATTCTCCAACGTCGTCGAATGAGGCCAGCAGCAGCATTCAGCAGGCACATACTTTGTTAAAACATGCTACAATGATACTCACTGCATCTAACTCTGAATACTGCTGGATGGTGTACAAAATAAAATTTAATGGGGCACATGGAGGGAGGGTCGCAATTTGACAGGAGAGTACTGTAACTAGTCTGTTCCACGGAATATATATAGCAATAACTAACACAGCATTGTTACATTTCAGAACTTTATCACGTCATGATAACCACACTGAACTGACAATCTGGTATGGTGTCAAAAAGATGAGGATTCGGAAACTCAAATGATATAGCAAGTTGATATTCACATAAGATGAGAAAATTAATAAGTAGGCTAAAGTGATGGACAAACCTCAAACCAGGAACTCTCAAGGGTTGCAGTGCACCAAATGCATTTGCAAATGCAGTCAAAACCTGCTATACAAAATTAAAATGTTATATTAATCCTGGTACAACAAAGAATAGCTATACATAGTAAAAAAAAAGTATGTACCTCGAGATTAGCACCATCCTGATGGAGGTCAGAAGTAGTAAGGTCATTCAACCAATTTATAAACAGCCGGAAGTATGGTCGGGGGTTGAATGAAGCTTTCTTCTCTTCAACATCTTTCTGAATGACCCTAACTGTCACCGACAGAATCTGGACAAGTTGAACAATACTTATTTTGTGCAATGGATAAATGGGCAAGGAAAGAAGGCGGAATTGAAGAAAATATCAGGCCTATAGAAGTTTAAATGTGAGGCCACTGATCGACCAGCTATCAATTAAGAAGATAATAATAAGTTCATTTTTTATGCAACGCAAAATTATCTGATAACGAAAAAAAGTATGAAACTGCACAACCAAATGTGAGTAAGGCAGTGAACTGACAAGAAAGTTCGTCATCTCAGTACCTTCTTTAACACGATTTATGTTCCTTATCTTAACAATTTAAGATCAATACTTCCAATAGTTTGCATGCGAAAAATTTAAACTTCAACTTCTGAATCTGGAATCTGAATTTACTATAACTAGTCTAGGAGCAAAAGGATATCAGTGGTTTAGAAAGCAGAAATAGTTCTTCAACAGGATTTATGTTCCTTATCTTAACAATTTAAGATCAATACTTCCAATAGCTTGCATGCAAGAATTTAAACTTCAACTTCTGAATCTGGAATTTGAATTTAATTTAACTAGTCTAGGAGCAAAAGGATACTACTGGTTTAGAAAGCAGAAATAGTTTTTAGATACTGACCTTGGGAAGAAGGCTGCCTTTATTTGGTCCTATTTCCACTGATGAGTACTGAAGACAAATAACAAACAAGCAATTAGTATCATTAGACATGAACGGCAACGGCGTTAACCTTTGGTGCACAGCATCAAAATTGTAAATTCAAAAATCTTGAAATAACATCCATGTTAGTAATTATTACGGTAGGGAAAATTGGTCAGATAATGTGGATAAATTTGCTATAAGAAGCATTGATAGTACAGTTCTGAAGATACAAAATGCAACATGACAAAACTCACAGAAGTAATAGTAAATCATTACAAACATCCAAATTCATTCCATTGATATATTCATCATGTTATAAGACATACAACAGGAAACAAGATAAACCAAGCAAAACACGGCAGGCAAATAGATTAAACAATGCATAATGGGCGGGCCTACCAAGCTTGCTCAACATCTGGTTTCATTAGTAGAAATTTTGTTCACATGCCAGTTCTCTCTTTCATACGGAAAAGTGTTCAGCTAAGAAACCTTTGAACATTTAAAAAATCGGCCATATTCATTCTATAAAAACCCTAGACTATCAACAGTTACATTCAAAAGGAATAAGGAACGGTGTACAAAATATCCTTATAAATACCTTTAGCACCATAGTCACAAGCTTTGAATATGAATCAATGGGAAAATATGATATATGTGATGACTGCTGAGACAATCCACCAGGGGCAACAATTTGCTCAGAGATCAGAGAGTGTGTAACAACAAGTTCCTGATTGATTCAAAATTAGCATGAAATTAACAAAAATAATGAATACAAGTTCAGTACAAACTAAAAAGTAGAATAATCACCGTGAGAATTCGGAAGAAGCGCTCAGTGAATTCATCTCCCTTCAACAGGCCAACATGTTGCAATTGCATAACAAAGCGACTATATGCCACATCACCAGCACTTGGGTGATCACATACTAGACACCACTCAGAAAATAGGTGTGCAACCTATAAATCAATCAACGTAATGCATCAAATTTCTAGCATGTAGAATGCATTCTGATAAACTGATGGTTCATTTATAATTATTTAAACTATACACAAATTATTTATAGGAAAACTTCAATGTAATAAATTTTATTGTTAACAATGTGGCTAGTCGCTATAATAATAAAATAGGCAACACAGATCTGTTCAAATGCAAATCTGTTTACTGTAATGATTTATGGTTAGTCACTATGCTTGCATGTCAAAATATGGAACATGGAAATAGGAGGATATCGGAAACAAAAATGGCATCTGAAGCACACATAAAAGCAAAGAAAAGGCTCACTATTCTATCTTCAAGATTTACGTACATCAAAACAAAGTTCTAACAAATATTACAGAATTTAAGGTTTATGCAACTGAACAAGAAGTCCCAACAACGATACCTGGTCTTGAAAAGCAACAGAATCAGCAGCAGAGTTTTCGCTAGTACTATTTTCCTCTTTGTTTGTTCGGCTCGAGAGAACCTACACAAGGGCAATATACAATCAAGTCACTGGGTATCCGTATTGAGATCAAAAGTACTTGTGAGTTATGAGGTGCACTCATTGACTTGAACAAACGACACTTGACAGTTCAGATCATTCTAAAATGCTACCACCCACCTTTTTATCCTTCAATTGTATGACTTTTTCATCCTTCCCAAAAGCAAGAGGAGTGTTGTTGGCATTATTCCTTGCAATCTCAATCAACTGTTGAAACGAATCAGGTGAACCTGGCCTCCTTGATATCTGCAAACCAACAGGTGTCGCCACCAGTGAAAATCTGTTTGCCAGTATAGCCTTAACGGCGATGGCCAGAAGGATTGAAAATGTGTGGATCCGATTTTACAATATACTAAATTTCATCTTGCTATCCCCGCAACCAAAATCATCTCTATCTCAAATAACTACTTCAATATCTAGCAGATCTCCACCATTATTTTTATTTTTCCAAACAGAAATATATTTTGTACTTTCGGTCAAACCAAATATAGTACAAAGGTTTCCTTGGTTGTCATAAAGCCTGGTCCTGAACAAGGCAACAACTGAATATATAGAGCAGCTCAAGAAACTAGCGTACCTTTGATAGCGCATCAACAACATCATAAAGTTCTGTGATGCTAACAGAGTCCTGAGTAATCAATGTCTGGACAAGTGACATGGCAAATTCTGTTGCAATCTCTGAGGCAAAAAAAAAAGTTGGGAACTCGATTACGGTTAATTGATTAACATTATACAATTTTTCAACAACAAAACATAGTAAGGCACAGATTTACTGTTTATGAGGACTATGAAACAGTGAGTACTAGGATATATCTAAAATACGATTAAGAACACTTCGACGTACTATTTCTTCCACCATCAATTAGCTTTGCCAAATGAACATTGTACTCCCCAACATTCAGCAAATCAGAACGGATAAGGGAAAAAATGATTTCAATGTTGAACTTCTTTTCATCGTCCAAATAGATCACCTGCACACAAACAAGTCGGTTTCAAAAGTCATGTGTGGAACTGTGGAATAGTTGAAGCAATCCAAGAACATCGTTGATAAACTTTGATACATGTTTAGATCACCTGCACACAAACAAGTCGGTTTCAAACAAGTCGGTTTCAAAAGAATAAGCATCAATGGGACGATTTCTCACACACAAAGACTGCAAGGGTTCAGAAAGTATGTGCATAAACTTCTCTGCCACCCACACCTCGCGAGTAGTTCAAAAGCAGAGCTAAGAATTGTAATTTGTATTCTTGGTATGTTGTTTATTATTGGTTATAGTTGGCAGCCCTTCCTTCTCACGCACAACACTAACTTATCTCACGAGAAAAAGGTCAATTCGTGCTGATAAAAGAAAATTCTAGATAACAGTAATGAAACTTGGCTATCACAACACTTGCTACATCTTGCAACAAAAATAGGAAGTGCGGATTAAACATGGTATTCAAATAAGATTAAGGCTCAATGTGAATGAATGAACAACAAGAAGACCTCAGGAATAACAAACAAAAATTACATTGATAGTACCATAACATGAACTGTTAAGGAAGGCCAGGACAACAAAAATAGGTAATAACTATAACATTGGGTGAAGATCATAAAGAAACATACCCAATTAGTTAGCTCTTTGACAACAAGCTTGCAGACATCTCGTACCGCAACTAAAGTTGCTACATACCACATGACATAGCCACTATTTGATGTGTTGCCATACAAACTTCTAAAAACCTGAGAGCAAAGACAAGTAAAAAATGTCAAACTAACAATTAACCGAGCAATACAAATAAGTACCATAACAAAACAAAGATGTTTTACCTTTTGTGCAACAGCTAATGCAGCCTCATCCCGGTTACCACATTTGAGTAAGATATCAGGAACTTCCGCCATAACAGACTGAATACGACAATACAATAAAGAAGATAGGTTAGTCGCAGTTAGATAAAATATTAATAAATATACTAAGGACAGACCCAAGTGCACAGAGGCTCCCACACAAGGTGGGGTTTGGGGAGGGATTATAAGAACCTAGTCTTACCCCTGCAAAGTGCAGTGCAGGGAGGCTGGTTCGAACCCAGGACCTCTTGGCACAAGTGGGGAGGACCTCACCACTGCACCAAGGCCTGCCCTCATTAATATACTAAGCAATGAACCAATTGTTGGTGTGATAATAACTCAACAAAAAGTTATAGAAAAATAGATCGATGAGCAGTTTGGTTGACAGCTAAACATTGCCTACAATCCCTGTGTGGTGCACCACACTTGCCAGTTGCTACATTTCTTAGAGAATACGTGTGATTGTAACATTTTTTATCTTTCCACAGTATTCACACCAAATTTTAGAGGTTCACCAACACTTCTTTAGAGAAAACATGTGATGATAGCATTGATTCTCTTGCGACACAGTATTCAGACCAACTTTATATAAGTTCAGCACAGAAGTGGCGGCAGGTAACACTTTGCCTAAAACAGCCACTGAATTCCTACAGAGGAATATTACCATGTGTAGCATAAGTATTAAATGTTAACTGACCTGGATTTCACCATCTTTACTGTCCTTGGCAATCAAGGCTTCCATCTGGTGGGAAACAACAAATGAGTTAAGCAAATCAAAACGTTACCCAAGGTACTCGTAGCAAAGCATGGACCTATTAAATTAGTACTCCCTCCGATCCATAATAAGTGTCGGAAATTTAGTACTAGTCTAATACGAAGTTTGTACTAAATCACCGACACTTATTTTGGATCGGAGGGAGTAGAACATATGATACTCGTAGCAAAGCATGGACCTATTTTATTGCCCACACATGTACATTATATATGATGGCCTTTGGCTCATACTCTCAGTTCCAAAACAATCGAAATTCTAGCTTTATTCTAAGTCAAACTTCTCTAAGTTTGACCAAAATTATAGAAAAATGTGTCAATATCCACAACATCAAATCTATATAGTACGAATTTATTATATTATTGATGTAATAAAACTAATTTTTTTGGTTTAGATGTTGATATATATTTCTCTAAGAACTTGGTCAAATTTAAAGTAGTTCGACTTGGGAGTTGGGACAAAATTAGAACATCAATTATTTTGGAAGAGGGAGTAGAATGTAACTTCAGGTATATATTCTGATGGAAGGCAGTCGTAGATTATAAGAAATTTCAAATGACAGTTATTCCGACTTTGATTATCAATTCACGTCTATTCAAACCATAATCTACAGTATTCCCACAACGCTCCTGCTAACACGCGCATGAATCCAAATGGCATTACCTTTTGCATAACTTGTCCATATCTCTCCAAAGCATCACCAGTATTCAAAGCATCGGGTATAACAGATCCATGATTGTCAACAGAAACTGTAGCTGGAAGTGATATCATATCACTTAAATCCTGGTAAACAGTTGAAACAGGTTTCAGAAGTCTGCCGTATGACATGTATACATTAAGTCAAGAAGAGAAATTATGTGGTCCTGACAGTAATTCCTCCCACGAGAAGGTCATTAGGTGTCACTGGAGGAGATGTAGATGCAGCAGCAATGGTTCCACCAAGCCAGCTCGAAGAGTCACTGGTCCCAACTTGAGCAGTAGAATCACTACAAAAGGCATAAAAAAATCATCAATCTTGAGCTGCAACTCGAGCAAACCGCATTTAACAAGGTACAAAAGTATATGTACCCATAAAGTTGTGCAGCACCAGGAATCAATTCCTCAGACACCAGCCCTGTAGGCTGAGCTGATGTAAGAGGAGCTGTTTGAGTCAAAAAAGCACCGGAGGCTGGTACTGGAGTTGGGCTGTAAGCTCGAGGTACCCCAAAATTGCTCGAGGCAGCAGCTGTACCAGATGAACCAGAACCTGCAGCGCCAACATTTTGACTATGGCTCTGCCATACATGAACAAACTCCTGAAAGAAATAAGGAGATGCCGCTAGTTACATGTAGAGTTCAGAAACATCAAGTTTTAATTTCAGTTGACTAATTTAAGTCCTGATGCCACACCTCATACACTCGTTGTTGGGCAGCAGACTCTGGCTTAGTATGGAGTACTTCAGGTACAGGGGCAAATGGACCTTGAGCATAAGTAAAAGAGTCATAATATGCAGGACCAGCTGCCTCTCTTTTTTTCCTTTGTTGTGAAAAGGATTGAGTTATCTCGCCATCGATCGAATCAACAGCCTGCAAAAATAAAGTATGTGTCATGAGGCTAAAGACTGAACTTAACCAGCTTCTCCATTGCAGTTCATTCTTTACAAATGCTAACCAGCTTCTCCATTGCAGTTCATTCTTTACAAATGCTAAGGGAGCATGCACATCGATGATCAGAAAAAGAGAAGAGACATCTCCATAGTATGAAGGCAAATCATTGGTAGGTGTTGGGGTGCAAACTGCTGAACTAGAAGCAACTACAGAAGACCACATAATCCATGGGAATTCAAGAATGTTTCTAGACCTTTAAGACACAAAACAGAAACAGTGTGTGTTGCTAAGTAGGAATAGTAACATGATAGTATGTCAAGGACCTACCTTGCGCGTTGCCACGGACTCAATACTTGCGCAGCCAAGATCCAAATTGTCGTTGATTAGAATATGGATTACTTGCTCCACAGTCTCACTGTTGCTAGTAAGGTTTTGAATAAGGCTTCGAAGATGAGACGACAGTGCAACACGAAGCGGTTCCTACACCAGAGGGAAAAAGAAATCATATAATACATTGCGCAAAAGACCAATAACAATAATGAAGCAAACTTAAACAAAAGACACAACCACATAAGAACATCAACCCTTACAGGCCTTCAAAACAAACCGTACCTTGCAAGTAACATGAGCTAGACTTCCAGCTAATGTCCCGACCATCAAACGAGCAGCACGATTTGCAGCATTGTAATCAGATTCCGTTGCATAATCCTTCAGGAGGTAAATATCAGTAACATATCAACAATTTCAATATAACACAAAGCTTAATCAATACAGGTAAGAAAGGAAACCTTCAGGACAAGTTCTTTTGTAGTTTTGCTTGCTATTGTGACACTTCTTTCAATGACAGGGAGTATTATTTCTTTGATTGCCTTATCCAAAGCCACACCCATGATTCTACGAAATAACAGGCGTTTATCAGCTTACTCAGTAAATTTCAAATAACATAAGATATTTCTTTACAAACATCAAACGTACTTGCTGAACTGCAGTTGTGAGCCAAGAGACCCAAGTTTTGAATTTATTTTGAAGCGTATCTCATCATGTGGAATCAACGACAAAAGCTGCAGACGACAAATGAAAGAATATGTGACCGAAAATATATAGCTGGCCAGAGAAATATGGGGGAAAATAGTAGCATAGCAAACCTGACTGAGAGACAAAGGCGATGGCGATAGCGATGCCAATGGTGTTTGTGATGGTGAAACCTGAGCCAAGGTGTGCGAGGAAACTTGCTCAGGCATCATTAGAGCAATTTTGTCATCTTCCACCATACTGTTAGGAGGTAGACGACCAGGAGCAGTATACTGCATGCATAAAAAAAATGTTGAAAATACCATGCAGGAAGACTGCACACCAACATAATTGAATTGATACCGCGGGCGTCTGAAGCCAACCTGATTCAGCATACTAGGAAGGCTCATGGCACGAGAAGTGTTATTGACTTCAGGCTGCAGTTCCATGTGGTTTATTGGGGGGTTGATGCCCGAAGAGACTTCTGCAGCTACTGGGGTTTGAGATGCAGCAATGTCTTTGTTTGAAAAATCTGGGTTTCCCTCAACTTCACGTCCTCGATCTTTAAGAAGGGAAGTCGGTTTTACATCTTTCAAGTCCACACTGAGGTTCTTAAACAGGACCTAAAATTCCAAATAATAAGAATCACGCAATGTAACAGAAAAACAGATACAGCTTCAGTAAGGCAGTGTACAGAAAACGAACCTCAATGTCAAATTTCAGATTCATCTTGAGGTTTGGTAGATTATAAATCTCAGCAAGTAGACTAAGAATTCCCATTGTCCACGGATTTGGAGGACGATATGCTATACTTGACTGGCAAGGTTCGAGGATCTGCAGAGCAAGCACTGGTCAATGGTCATGATATCAGATAGCACGTTTCATACAAATGAGAATACTGCAAAATGCACACCTTTGAAGTGAACGGAATTACAGCAATCATCAGCCCTTTCTCATATGCCTGTATAAATAATTTCAGAGGTCTGTCAGGCAGTAGGCAATTATTTAATACCAATTGGCAGAATCACCTCGCAAATACAAGCATGTGAATATAGGTAAAATGCAAGCTTTAGAAATAAATGGGATCTAAGCAAGTCAGCCATGGCCACACGGCCAGTAGAAGGCAGAGAACTCAGAAATTGAACATGGTATAAAGTCTATTTTGGGCAGAATTAGCACGCGGTCAAACAAATCAATTTAGTCCCAGAAATCTAAAATACCGAATCTGCTCCAAAGGAAGTACCTCCACAATAAGAGATTTTGGGTCAATTTCCTTAGCTCTTAGAGCCTGGTTCCTTCCAATGGTAAATTTGCCCAACCAACTGCCCAAATTTTTTAGTAACGAGCGTTCCTCAGAACTAGATTTGATAAGATCTGATCTTAACAAAACCTGCACAAGCAAATCTAATGTTCAACATACTGGTTTAATCATCAAGACAAAAAAATATAGACAAATTAGAGTAACCAACAACCTTGCAGTTCTCATACGTAGCTTTCAGCATCTCCTTACTCAAGGATCTTGAGTTCAGTTTGTCAAAGAACTTCAGGTATAAATCATGAAAATTTGGTTCGATGCTTGCCCTGCCAAGATAAACAGGTAATTAAATTTTCGAGGTTAGAAAACTGATGCAGAAAAGGAAGAAAACGAATGGGTATTATACCTTTTCATGACCATGTATTGCGCAAACCAAGGATAATATTGTTCCTGAAGCACTTCATTAAATTCTTTTGCCTTGGTTTCCATATTAGAGGTAGATATATTGTTAATCATAAACAAGACCTTGTCATGAACTTCAGACGGAGGAGTCTAGGTCAAGAGGAAAATGAATTAGCCCAATACAAGTTGTGTATTCTCCCATTAGAGAGCACGCCAAGGAAAACAATAGCAATACCAACCTCAATCGGCCTATCTCTTTGCTCTGCTGCTGCTACAAGTGTCTCAATATTTAAAGCCGCTCCAAAGCCCGTAGTGTAGGAATGTTGCCGGGGCAAGCCTATAAAAGAGGGCCATAACAATAACTCATTGAGTGGTAGTATAGAGATTGCAAAGTAAATAGAACTGAATCACACTTGTTACTGTGAATATCACAAGCAATCAATTCACCTGTGGAGGCACTTCGATTGCGCAGAAAACCAGTGGTATGAGCAGTAGTTGACATGCTTGTAGAATGAGCTAGTGAAGAAGGTGGAACAGTTGTCTGCGGTCAAAAAAATTGCAGTGGGTCAAAGAACACAAATACTGCATCCAAGCATCTCACTATTAGGAAATATGAACTGACAAACTAACAGGCAATCATATAGAAAATCCCTGATACCTTTAGATTAATAGCTGAATCAGCAGGTGCTGAAGAAACTGAAGGTTGACTAGGTAAAATGCTCTTATTCTGAGAGGTTCCCATGGAGACTTTGGACCTGTCCCCAAGAACACTCTGTTGCCTTTGCTGCAAAGGGTAAGAAGGTGTCCTTCCTAGCTGGGTTGGAGATGTACCCATCAACTGCCATGATGGTTCAGAAGCCTACATAAATCCAACCATGTCAATCAGGAAAGGGATTTGATCGTAGTAAAACATATCGAATCAGTAAGCACTTATTATCCTAGTAAAATGCCATGAAATACATTCCTGAGAGCCCTCTTCGGTTCCAATTCAATGATTGCCCAAAGATAATTTTACCCTTTTCTTTAAGTTTTTGTGATAATTACCTCCATGGTTTCAATAGATGACTGTCCAGATACAAGCTGCTCTGCAGAAAGCAAGTTGCCCATGCTGGGCTCGTTTTGACTTGATGATATCCTGGCAAGGGCTCGCTCAATTGCAGAGACCATTTCAGCATGAGTTCCACGGAGATGGGAAATCTGCAATATGTGATTGCAGTATTGCGGCCACTCTATTACACGATCCATGAACTGTTCCAGTGCGGTCGTACCAAACATAAACATCTGCAACCAAACAACACCATAAGACATAAATTTTACAGATTGGTTAGCAAATGGTGTACTTAAAACAGATAAAAGCTAACCTTTGAATCAACAGACTTGCGCAAGGCATCAAGAACAGCACGTAGAGCAATGCCAAGTCCAAGATGAGCCACAAGTTGATGTTTAATAAGGGATCCTATTTTCAAAGATGAAATTGGATTAGAGAACGAAACATGATTGGTGCAGATGATGACTTTTGCAGTTTAGCAGAACATGTTACATGCAAGCAGCCGAGGCATTTGCTTAAATGAATAGATTACTATGGCCCTAATTCATGTAATGTAGCAGACATGAACAGGGTTTGAACTCTACTGATATGATAAACTGTATGTTACAGGAAACAAAAACACGCATCTGTATTAACATAGAACATGTGGGCATCTCACGGTCAGGGAGTTCTCATGACTCCCACAGAAACATAAGGCAAAATAAGCTTGCCTTGTTTGGATATAGGGAAGGGAGATAAGGTATTGATGCAAGCATGTGTGACATTGTTCTAACCTGATCCAACACAGTTAAAGCCTAAAACATTGTGAACCTTTAAAGCTAAAGTTTCCTAGATAGGATAGTACATACTGTATATTCTAGTGCAGCAAAAGATTTTGTATGCAAGCCCACATAAGCCATAAGCAGTTTAAGCACAACACAAAACCAGAATATAGTGCTTTAGTGAGAAAAGTCAGATCACTCACCAAACAGCACAGCAGCTAGTTTAAGCTGCTTGTCAGGATACTTCGTAAAGAACTTGTATTCCTCGAACAGATTTGAGATCATACAGTTAAAAATCGCTTGCTCCCTGGATATCAATAACATTCATGTAATCCAATTGACAGCAACAAAACAACTATCAGTGCGGGAAAAACTATACTCTTAAGACAGAGCTCCATCAAAAAACAGAGGATACTATACTAGTTAGGGCCTCATGTGCTTATAATTTAGATGGAACTTTGAGAAAAAAAATTGGAGGCTATGCAAGCGTTCACAGAGTTGATCATAAAACTTCTCAAAACAACTAATCTTGCTTGGGCTGTCTGCCCAAATTCAGACAGAAGTTAGAAGTTGAAATGATAAATGATTTCCAGAAACCCAGATCAGCAAAAGAAGATAGATGGTGTAAATCATGTCCTAAACAGTAGAAGAAACCAATCATATTGTATTTCCGCACTTGAGCCAGCTATAATCTTGAATATCCAACATTTCAGCTTATAAGCATCAGTTGGTTCAAACTCCTTATAAATATTTGGATAAAATTTTAGTTGCTTTCTATGTAACTATATAAACCAGAGTAAGTCAAACAGGAAAAGTCCTATTCATATTGATCTCAGAAATGCACCTCTTGTCAAGAGATTCTTTGAAGCGAGTGAGCATTTGTATCATAGCATCAACGCTTATCTGCCCAGAAAACATCTGCTGAAAATATGCATTTGCTTCTACTTCAACGTCATCTGAACCGCCCTCCGAGGTAGGGATGTCCCTTACTGCAGAACCATGATTCCTCGATTCATACACAGTACATAATTCCCTCAGTTCATCTGATAGTTGGTTGGATAATAGCTGTCCTGAGTGAGACTGGAGAACCTGCAAATGTAGATTGCGTGTGAAATATTGACAACGAAGAGCTAATAGAAAGAGCCAACAACAAATTGTTGAAGTACAATTGCTTAAGACTCATTCAAACCTTTATAAAGGGAGGACAAGCCTCCCAATAAATATCCATAACACTAGCTTGAGATTGTTCCGTGGTACCTTCTACCGCATAAGATGCGGCGTTCATAGTTTCTTTCACGAAATCAAAACATTCCTGGGAGTCAGAACTCAGAAGTGTAAGTAGGGGTTGCTAAAACTTTGAGATGGCAATGAAAAGTACTACCTCGGTTTTTTTCCTTTTATTACTTGTCTCAACATTGACCACAACTTTTTGAAACACAATTTAAATTAAAAGTTTAAAGAATAAATTCTATAGTGATTCAGATCTATTTTTATTGACAAATCTGGTAATAACATTTACACATGATGAATCCAAACAGTAATGTTGGCCACAACGTTTTGAAACACAATTCAAATTAAAAGAAAGTTTAAAAAATAAATTATATAGTGATTCAGATCTATTTTTATTGACAAATCTGGTACTAGCATTTACACATGATGAATCCAAACAGTATCATGTACATTTGGGGTTAAAGTTTCAAAACATTGACTGCTCTCGCATACTAACATAACATCTAAAAAGGAAGGGGGTAAGTATTATACATAGCAGATTTGAAACTCCACCGCACATATTGAAACGGCAAAACATCCATGAATAAGATGTAGTAATTAGGGCATAATCATGAATATTACCTCAAGAAAATTGTCCTTGTATACGAGTAACTTGTCAGTCAGCCATTTCTCAAGATGACTGTGATCTTTCCTAGAAGCAGCAGCAGCCAATCTAATGCTAAATGCGAATGGGGTAGACTCAAGGACAGCCGACAGGATCTGTTTCAAATGGAAATAAAAATTGAATGAAACAAACACAAAGATAACAAAATGGAAGACATTACAACATTAGTTGTTTGTACAGTGCCAGTAACCAAATATATGTTCTATATTACACGTGTTCATCATTGTGCAATGTGTGCATCAGCAACATTAGTGGTTTCTTTCTCCTGTAAAAGCTTACTATTTGCTGTAGTTCTAAAGAGCGAAATATTACCACTAACTTACAAAAATAAAATAAACACTAAAGAAGCTGCAACAAAATTGTTCAAAATTGACAGCTGCTTGGTATTACTGTGTTGTACAAACCTTCATGTCTTGACACACGTCGACAATTCTCAGAATACAGCTTGGATCAGAATGAGCACCAACAAATCCTCGAAGAGTGAGGCAAGGGTTAATGTGCCAGAGATGGTTCACCACATTGCTTTTTGCAGCGTCCTTCAGTATAGCAGGAAATGCACAGGATAGCACTTCGAATTGGAGGAGGTTATAAGCAGTCTGCATAGCAGAGCGTGAGATTTAACAATAGTAAAATGATATAAATTGGATATAGCTTGTTAAGGACTAGAAAGTCGTACGTTGACGTGTCCAAGACCAACAAGTAAGAGTTCAGGGCAATTGCCCAAAGGATCCTCAAGCATCGATCGCACCGACACAGTGTGTCCAGCCTCAGCAAGCTGGCATAAAACCTCTAGAAGGTCAAGGCAGAACCAAGCATGATTACCTGGACTGAGACTTGCGAAGTCCGGAAGTGCCTAAAAGAAATTACAACTGTTAGATGTACGAAATGCAGAGTCTTGGCCATGAGTAACGCCACATGCTATCAAGATATTACCAGCTGCCTCGAACAATGTGCAAATGTAAATATAGTAGCAGGAGCAGACACTGCATGCTTTAAAAATGATATCTGCCCTTCTGTATTCCTCCACATTGACCCACAAACGGCATGAAGCGGAAAGGGCTCCTGTATTGTTCCACAAATTTGTCAGCCAAGGAGTTGTGTCTGTGAAATGTCTGAACAGAAACACATTTATATATACCTTGCAAGCACGACTGTATATGGACATCAGTAAATAGAAAGCTGCTTCATCAGGAACACTGAAACCCTCATGATCAAGATTTTCCATTACATGCACCCAATTAGTACTTGACGCCTACATGGGAAAGAACAACCAAATTAGAATGCAAAAGTAAGGGGAACAATTCAGCACAACGGCAAATAAGTCAAGAGCTCACAAGTTCGTTGATTGAATCCACAAGAACATCTGTGTTCCATGTAGTCAGCTGAGGTGACTCACTCATGTGACTATTTCGAATAGCAGATACAAAGGTTGCATATGTGTTATTGGCCTCTCCAAGACTATTTTGAGTGCCAATAACTGCCCCGAGCAACTTAGATACTGCCACATCATCAAGAGGCTCAAAAGTTGAAAGTATTTCCTTACACTGAGTGCTGTCAACAGTACATCCATAGCCTAACTCGGTTATAATGTCTGCCATACTTATTTCTTTCCCAATTTCAGAAAGAAGTGACTCAAAATCATCATTTGTGCTAGCAAAGTACATCTCCAAATGTCTGCATGAGACAGAAAAAAAGGGGGTAATGCATAAATGAACATGACAAAAAAAATAACATACAGATTTTGGCTAGTGAAAGACTAAACACCTTGAAGGATTTGTTAACAGAACATTCTGCTTTATTGGGATAGGGGCAAAATATGGACTCTGTCTGATTTCCAGCAGAGAAGTAATGTTACTAAAAGTATCGATATGCTTTGACAGGCCATCAGTTTGATGAAGGAAGACAACAATTTCATGAATTTGGTCATTGGATAGTGATTGATTAGGATTCAAACACAGTTCCTCAATTTGAGCAATTGCAAATTGTTGCCCTGGAAATGAAAAGATGTAGAAGTTAACCTAAAAATAGAAGAAGCAACCATGAAAACAAAGTTTAACTTCACAAACTGCTTACCTTTCAGCTTCATGCCTGAATTATCAGAATCTGATAGTGCAAGACCAATACCAACTTTCTCAGCTACTGATAGTTCAAGGTCATTCGACAGGGCCTCAAGGAGGCCATCAGTAGCAGATATAGGCATCAGAGCCTCACAAAAACAAGTACTGAAGTATGTTTTATCCAGGCAATATCTGAAAATGCCAGATAAAAGACCATGTTTCAACTGAAAGTTCTTCACCTCCCTGGCATTCAACAACACTTCATCCAAACAGACTTGGAGCAACAAAATACATCCATCAAGACCACAGTCAACTAACTGAAAAGGTGGAAACATATACACATTAGAAAACTCTACCAGACTCAGATTAAATTGTTACTTTTGCTAATACGGGAAATGGTTAAAGCAATAAACTTCTCGCAAACTGCTAGGTTGTGCAAAAAGATGCCTCCCTGAATTACATAACCAACTGCCATAAAAGGGGGAGGAGATATAAACCATAAACTCTTAATGCGAAGTATCAAATAGATTCTTCCATCAACAACAACCAGAGATCAAACTTGTATTTGCTAATGAAGCTGGTAAAAAAATATTATAAAAAACGAAATAATGTAGTCTTATAAAATATAAAAATAACCACATACAGCAAATAAAGCAATAATAAGTGCACAAGAAATGCCATTGATGTAACGAGAATGTAGGTTAAGCCTTAACCCTTAACAGCTTGCTTGTAATATCAGAAACTTAAGGAAACATGAAGGAACTCGTTACAGTATCAGAAAGCTTTAAGGTATTCCCAAGTCCCATTTTGACCCAGCTGAGGCTACAGCTCTCGACCATCAAGAAACTGAAGGTTGCCCAAACAGGAACCCCTTCTAGGCTTTAAAGCTAAGACAGAGTCTCCTGCAATTGTCACACCCTCCTCCCCCATGATGCCGGCCCACAAAATTGAAAGTTTGGAACTCCAGATAGCTGCACTCACCGCACTCACTAGATTGCAATTTGTTTGTGGGCATGCCGACACTACCTGTTTGCGGCTTTTCTGCGATTGAGTACCCTGCGCAACCGACACGGAGAATCCCACATGCAAGTGGCACCACATGCTGCATCTGAGCCCACGTGCCGATTCGTCACACCATTGGCACAGACGGCGAATCCTTCCATACTTTGGACGGACAGATGGACCGCCGACGATTTGCAGTACGCATTCACATCACATGACGGGTACAGATGGCTCGGTTAGGATGTATCTTGGGCACGTGTGAAACAAAATCCTAAATTCTACTTTCCAACTAGGGTAGAAACTTGTTGTCTTACGAGCTGAGAGGAGTGTGACAATAAGATCACAATTACTTGTAACGGCTTGTCGGGACTACCACGCCGCATATAGTCCGGTCTTTGGGCTTGTGTGCCGACAGAGTGGGATGTGTCCTAACTTGTTGGATAAGTTGAGCTTGGGCAAACACGCCCTAGAAGAAGAACTCAGGCAGGCCGGCAGGCAGGTCAAAATCCTGACACACACGGATCGGATCGATCACAACTTCGGCAGCCAGTAAAACAGCAAGCTACAAGCATCCGAGATTAGGAATCTAGGTCACTCAGCTGGGGAATGTACTGATAATAATGATCCTAAAAACACGAGGAACGCGGGCGCCGGGGACTAGGTCAACCGAGAGAGTCTGTCGGAAGCACTACCAGGTAGTAGATCCGGCCGAGCGACGGGCGAACCGGACGGGGGCAGCGCGCCACGGCTAAGGCGGTGGGCGGTAGGGAGCAGGGGACAGTGGGTCTAGGGTTTGGAGGGTACCTGGCAGAGCTCGCGGCGAATGGATTCGGAGTTGGAGTCGGTGGCGCCCTGGAGCATCAGCCGCACCTCGGCGGCAACGTCGGTGTTCAGCGGGACCATCTCGCCGGCGGGCGGCGACGCCGCGGCGGGGCGGGGCGGCCGCGCGTGCGCTAGGGCGAGAGGAGGAGCGGGGTGGGGGGTTCCGGCTGTCCGCTGTTGCGAGATGGGGGCTTTGCGCAGGCAGGCAGGCAGATGGATGTATGGCGGAGTCGCGCCGAGTCCTCTCGTGTTTATACCGCGTCGGGCCGGTCGATCGGCCAGAACCGCCGACTTGTGTCACGAGGTGTTTGCGTCGATGTATCTCTCCCTGTCCGTCCGTCTGGGGATCGACGGCTCGCCGATCGGCCTCGGCTGCCAACTGGTATGGATGGATTTATGTATCAATCTTTTGGGATAGATTTCTGCATATTAGGTTGAAAGGAGTTTCATATATATTTGTACCTGAGGGCTGAGGACAAAGTCCTTGGTGATGAATTTGTTTCAAAAAAAAGTTCTTAGTGATGAATCTAGTTTGTGTATGTAGGAGTCAGGGCGGAGGCAGGAAAACTATATAAGGGGAGGGGGTGGTGAAAGATTTTTTTTCTCATGCCAATTGTCGGGGAGGGCCGAAATACAAAAATTGATTTTTGAGGGGGTTTTAGCCTATAACTAGGGGGTATAATGAAATTTTCTATATGTCGGGGGGTAGGGGCCTGCTGGTCCCCCTGTCTCTGCCACTGGTATGAATCCGGATGTCGAGTTTGACCTTTGTCCGGAGTTTTTCTTGCTCCTAAATCCCACACTCGTACATACAAAGTCATGTAGCAGCGGTCGATCGATAGTGGGTTGAAGGTAAGGACTAGTCGAGAACATGTTATGTTGGGCGGGGTGGTCTCCTCGCAGTGAGCTCTCTATCAAGATGAGAAAATTCCTTATTTGCCACTCCCTTAAAATGTGGTTCCTTATTTGCCACTAGACAAAATTTTCTTCCCTATTTGACATGTAAATTTAAATTCTTTCCCTATATGACACTCTAGTGTATTTTGCACACTAACGGTGTTAAAGAGAGGCCTGAAAAGACATTTCTACCCCTGATGCATAATATAACAAAAAAGACTATAAAAAACAATAGTTGTAATAATTTTTCATATTTGGTCATGGTTAGATGACCGATTGAGACCCCATAATTTGGTCACCGACCAGATTTCAATTCAAAATTTTATTTCGAAAAAATAAAATTTGGACAGAACCTCCCCTGTTTTTTATGCCATATCTCACACAGTTCATATATATACATAGAAAATGCATGAGAACATGTAATAAATTACTAAAACATCCATGTTTCCACATACATCTCACATCCATGTTCACATTCACCACATACATCTCACATAAGTACAAGTTGACAGGGATCAGACATGAGGTCAAATCCACACGTACATCAGATGAACAGCACAAAATAACCTCCAAAATAACCATGACATTTATAGAAAACACATGAGAATCACAGGCTGAGCCTTCTTTTGCTTCTTGTACTCATTGCCGGACTCGCAGGATTAGTTCTTTTGCTTCTTGTGCCCATTGCTGGGCTGTCAAGTGGTGCCACAGGAATATTGTGAGCGCCCTCTTTCCTTTTACTTTTGCCCCTTACCTTCACAGGAACATTTGTTTCATTGTCGGGCATAGGAAACTCGATGGGAATTGGCCCCGGTTGATTTGAGCCAGTTCTTGATCTGCATTTATACATGTAGGGCAGCAATAGTTTTCGGCAATCGAAAACAGAAAATATACATAACACAGTGCACTAAAAACAGAATCAATACCTCTTGGATCCACCTGATTCAGAGTTGTCCTGTTTTCCCTTTTTCTTACTTGTATTCTTCAAGCTTTTTGATGCTCCAGCATCGGTGCATATGGCTAAACCTGTTGGTGATCCTATGGCTTGTCTTAGTAATTGCATGAACCAGATCCAATTGTCATTAGTTTCGGAATCAAAAACTCCAAAACTAACTGGATACATCCAATTATGGCCATCAACAGCGGTAGCACTAGCTAGCTGCCCCTTGAACCTGCCTGTCAAGAATGTGCTATCTATTGCCAAGTATGGTCTGCAACCACTAAGGAACCCCTCTATGCAAGGTTTCAGAGCAACAAAAACTCTTCTAAACCTGATTTTACCATTTATTGTGTGATGATCAATATGCACTATGCTACCGGGGCAACAACTTTTAACTTGTGCCTTAAACCTATATAAATTGTCAAAGCTGCTGTCCCAATCACCATATAGTTGCTTCAAGGCTAGAAGCTTACCCATATATACTCTCTTATAGTGGATTTTGACCTTGTAGTGTTCTTTAAGCTTCTGTTGCAATTCCGTTGCTCCTAGAGTTGCATCTTCAATGAGCCAGTCCTTCACCTTCTCACATACCCAATACTTAGTTGCATTCTTCACCTTCTTTTTCCTTCTTGCACTAGAGCAGTCATGATCACAAGGGTTTTTTTTACCTATAAAGAAGAATATAAATACTTAGCTACAAATTCTTAAACAATTATGCAAAAAAATATTCACAAATGAGCAAAGTTAGACAATTACCACTACAGTACACATATCATCCGTTGTAGAAGCATGTATCCTCCATGGACAATTATCTTCATCTCTTCTTTTACAATAGCCCCTGAACCTACACGGATCACTCTTCTCCGTGTTATACTCAAATTCATGTTTGATTGCATGTTGAGAAAGGGCCAGCTTAAACTCATCCATATTGGGATAGGTGGAACCTTCGGCCATTGGAGGATGATTTGTCTCATGGAACTCCTCTTCCTCCTCTAATTCAGCCTCATCATCCTCGCTGTCATCCCCACTTTCATCATCAATAACATAGTCTTTGTCCTTCTGTTTATTAGAAAAAAGAACCACATCTAGTGGGATAGGTTCTTTCTCCAAATACATATTCTCTTCATCAATACCAACATGTTCATTCTCCGGTATTGGGTTGCAAAGATAACTATCCTCATCACCTTCTATGTCGTTGTCAGATTGGATATGCACATCACTACACTCGTTGATAGGCTCATATGGTTCAGAGGGATCAGAATATGCAAAGAACATGTGCACCACCTTTATCTTAGAGTGTTTCTCAAACATAGACATCAAATCTTGGTCTGATTTTATTTCTGGAAACGCTTTCAAAACATCATCATAGTAATGAACATGTACAACTTCCAAATAACGTGGCGAGTACACAGTTGTAATTGATTCAACCAGATCTTTATAATTTGTCAAGTCAGAATCAATAGCCTTCTCAAAATAAAAAGACTTGATATCCTTTCTAGCTTTTTTGGGGTTGCCAAGCATTCTAATTTCCTCACGACACCGCCACACCGGTCCATAACTACAAAATCATGTAGCAGCATCGACAAACAATTGGGTCGGACCCCAAGGGTGGAGTACATGTTTGGTCAGACATAAAGATGTCAATGGGTAGGGTGTAAGCAGGATATACCAATATCATACCCGCACCTTAATAGGTTGTGGTTACAAAACTCTACCCATACCCGTACCCATGGGTATAAAGTTTTACCCGCACCCATACCCGATGGGTATCTTTACCCGCTGGGTATCCATTGGGTAGATCAACATTGCACAATATTTTGTAGCCCATCGTACGCCGTCACATCACAATCGTGTTCTATTTCTCTCTGCTGACACGTCATGCTCCTACTTGCTGTTGACTCCCCATTGTTGAAGAAATGGAGAAATGAGTGGATATGGAGGTCGGTGGCATAGCTGATGACTCCATGTCTTGTGGTGGCGGCGTAATGAGGGTCGGTGGATCGAGAACTTGAGGGTACACCCAACTCATGCTTTCAGATCAAGATGGGTAGGTTTTGGATATATACCCATGGGTAAATAACTATATCCATACCCTACCCACGAATTGATGGGTAGGGTATGGGTATAAAAATATGTTCATACCCTACCCATATGGGTACGGTACCATACACACAGGTAAAATTGTCTTCCTTCGTCAGGCATAGTGGTCGCACGGATTAGCTCATTGTCGAGCAAGAGGTTAGTAGTCGAGGTGTTTGTGGGGGTGACGTATTGGAGCAAGAGTAGGGCATAATATATGAAGGGAAAGAGGGGAAGTAGAAGACTCCTTATAAGTAATTTCTTTTATTGTGGTTTACCCTATATTTAAAAATATTTGTCAGGATTTATGGGTTTGCGCTCGTAGCAAGTCACAAATCAGGTAGCTAGCGATGGTCGTAGTGTTATTACATTATTGCAATTCACCACCGTTAGTATCTGGTGACCCTACATGGAGATTTGTGTATCAAATAATAAGGTTGTGTCACGCCATAAACCTAAACACACAACGCAAGCACGGAACCTCCTTCGAGCCCCTTGATGCCCAACATCGCTCTCTCATCCAATTTTAAAGACCGTTAATTCGCATTGTCGAGTTCCCTGCTGCTTATTACCACCACAACTAAACTTAATTACATCACTATATTGCCAATAAAACATGTCATCTACTTGGTTGTTCAGAACACTTGATCATGTTCATTATATGCGAAGTCCAAGCATTGTTCGGAGTTTTCCTACTCATCGTGACACCCAACCCCCAAACCCATACCTAAAATATCACATAGCAATGGTCGATAGATAGTGGGTGGTAAGGCAAGGATTAGTCGACTAAATGTTAGGATGGGTCGGTGGTCACATGGTAACGAGCTCCTATCGAGTGAGAGAGCAATGATCGAGACGTTGAGGGAGTGGCAACTCTGAGGAGGAGCACGCTCATATATGTGAAGGAGAAGAAGGGAAGGAGGCAATCTATTCTATGTTTGATGAAGGGGCGTTTTATCCGATATATCCTTTATTATATGATTTATCAGGAATTTAAAATATAGTATATGCTAGGGTATCTCGGTTAGCGCTTGTATAAAAATCTATGCAACCGGGTAGCTAGCTAGTGATGGCTATATTATTATGGTTTTCTTCCAATTCGTCGCCACTTGTGTGGACGGGCTGAGACTAGTCGGCACCGGCGGGTCAAATGAGAAGGTTTCACGTCCAAAACCTAACCACACAAGGAAAGCACCCAACCCTGACCGAGCTTTAGGACACATACGGGACTCACGATGTCACCTCATCACACGGATCTGTGTATGGCCACGTCTGAGAAAGCTGACATCGGTTCATGTTCGTGCGGGCCCATGTATGCTCTCACCAAGAGCAAGGCTACCCAGGATCAATGACACAAAGGCATGTGCAGAGCTGGTGGTTAGCTGACAACAACACGGGGCAAGGCACATGCTCGTGGGGTCGTCGCATGGGGGCGGTCTGGTGACCCGTCGAGCAGTGGAACCAGACCCCATGAGGTGCGAGCATCGTCTCGATTGATCTGTGTATCCTCCCGGGCTAGCATAGGGTGCCCCACTTCTTTAAGGAGACGTGGGTAGCCAGATGCGTCGAAACAATAGGCGGATCTTGTTTACACCGATTACCAGCGTGAGGGGTATTGGTCGATACCAGAGTTTTGTCGTGTCCATAAACCTAACCAAACAAGGGTAGCACCGAAACATATACGAGCCTCATGATGTCACCATCGTCATCCCGTCTTAATAAATACCATTGTGCACCGCCACAGTTCAACCACACATAAAAATTCTTATTTTCATCACAACTAGAGCCCATTACAACATCTCGACACCCACCCCATATCTAAAATGGCATGTAGCAGTGGTCGACACAGATGATGAGTGATTAGAGGAGGAATGATCGAGTAAATGGTTGGATGTGCAAGGTGGTCGCATGAATACAACTTATGGAACTTATGGAGGATTTTTAAATCTAATTAAATTCGTATATTGATGTGCATGCAAGATCTCGATGAAAATTTATGTTGTTGTATACTGAGCATTAATACTGACATAAAATATATCTATACATGTACGATTTTCAGTGCAAATTATTGTACATATTGATGCACAAAAGGACAATAATATGCAAAATTACGAAATGTATTGTGAATGGGTAGCCTAGAGATAGGTCGATGGTTACAAGTGATGAAACTGAAATGACGAAGTATTGTCTTGATATACATGTCCCAATGCTTTTGACCTTTGAGTTGTGCTCAACTTGTGCTCCCACTGGGAAGAACTATCACGAATCCAAATTAAAGTTGTAGGATGAAGGCGTGATATGCAAAATGAATCGATAAAAGTGTTATACGGTCACCAAATGAGAGAATTCAACAGTGATCTAGTTTTGAAAGGTCTCGTCGAGACGAATTGAACGGTACAAACATATCGCTAATTGGATTAACGGTCTAAGATATAAATCATTTTGAATTTCGGATTTAGCACCATGGTCACCAAATGAGAGAGGATGAAAGACACGAACCAAATATATATAGCACGAAGCAATCTGAAAAAGCATGGTGAAATTTGAAGCCTTTAATTCATCCGACACATTTGGAAAATATATTCAGATATAATTGACTAGTATTTCTATTCGCTTGTACACGCCTCCTGTTTGATTCTGCTAGTACTCTATTCGATCCATCGTTGTATCTTTCTGCTCAGTTGCAACCAATTCCACCGTCTTCCTCATGTAGTTTCCCATCGGGACTTGGGCGATGAACTACTTGGAACGGGCGGAATCCGCAGCTCCCCCTCTTCCGCCCTGATCTTCTTCCACAGTTTCTTGAAAGATACAGGTATGTAGTAGTACTCGTGGAACATGAGCCCTTTGGTCCACTCTTTAGGATGGCAGAAGGCGAGGAGATGATCGATGATGGTGAACGGACGCACCGAGGGGCGGATCCTCTCATTGCCGTCGTGTATTTGGCACTCTGTCGCCACAACTCATCGGGCAAACCGGTTGTCAGCGAGTGCATCAGTACCGGGCAAAAGTCCATGGAGAAGTAGATGGAATTGCTGCTCAGCGAAGGAAGCTCGATGGCCGAGACAGACAGGCATCCGTAGGTGCTGAGGAACAGCGCGCGGTCATGGAGGCTGCTCACCGGCGTCAGCTTCACGCCGCCGCCGTTGTTGTTCAAGTCCACCTGGTACAACCTGAACGTTGGATGTTTCCACCAGTTCGTTCTCCAATACTCATTACCGTTTGCGTTTGCAGGAGCGACGTAATACTTGACGAGCAGCATCTGTCTACCGGACTCCGCGAGGAACATGTGGTAGCTCCCGCGGTGGCCAGAGATTTTCGGAACCTGAGCAACAGCCACAGGAAGATCAAGTGCTGGCCGTCTTGGAGTCGGAGGGTAGAGCTGGACGGTCTCTAACGAGTCATCCGTGGTGGTGGTGGCGTAGAGCCTTCCTTGGAAGACCAAGGTGCTCGACACGGAAAACTGTCGGTGGAGGATCTCCCAGTGGTCCGAGCCGGCCTCCGCAGCGACCACCGCGTCCCTGTATGGGAACCAGACGACGACGGCGGCGATGGAGGAGGAGGAGGCCGCGCTGCATACCGCAGCGTTCATGTGGAGGAAAGGGCGCTTAGACTTGATGACCTTGGGGTACAAAGATGCGAGCGACAGGAAGTCGACGGCGACCTGGGTGAAGGGGTTGAGCACGCGGATCTCGGCGGTGGTCTTGTGAAGGAGGACGAGGAGACCGTCGCTGAAGCCAATGATCCGGCGGTCCCGTAGGTCGGGGACGCCGACGCGGACGCGCGGGCTGTGCGCAAGTGGAACAGGTCGATCTCGCCGGCGTCATCCGGTCGGATTGCATCTCCGTCGCAGAGCGCGGGCGGAGGCGCGGGTCGCGCAGGGCGAGGTCGCGCTCGCGCAGCATGGGCGTGCAGGCGCGCCAGCCGGAGCAGACGGCGCGGAAGACGACATAGTCCACGATGTGGCCGCTGTCGAGGTGATCGGTGATGAGGCCGACCATGTCAGTGGGGAGAGACGCCCAGCCGCCGCGTGCCTGCTCAGCCGGCGAGTGGCGCGGCCAAGCAGGCACCTTTGGGCTCCTTCCCATCCGGCCCACGTACGGCTTGATCGATCGTCATGAAAATGAAACCGACTGAAACATGGATACTGGAAGCTGGAACAGAGCACGAACGAACGATTAGCCAGCCAATATGGTTAGCTCCGTACTTCTTTCAAACTCTGCGCTACAAAAACTTGGATACAAAGTTCGAACCTGCCGGGAGAATATACGATGCACACCAAAGCTGTAACCGGTGAAGACCACATAAATCGTGATGAACAAAAACTTGTATCTTACATACTCCCTCTGTTCACTAAAGATATCTGCCACGTGGCATTTCTATTTCGTTTGGGTAACGTTTGTTTGCTTTTGTTTCCGAGCGTCAAAATGTTGCCGAGCGCTTTATTTTGACGCTCGGCAAAGGCTTTGCCGAGCGCCCCGACGAAAAGAACTCGACAAAGAGCTATTTGCCGGCCGTTCCTATGCCGACACAATTTGCCGACGGTGTGCACTCGGGAAAGACTTTGCCGAGTGTTTTACAACCTTTGTCAAGTGTTTTGGGCACTTGGCAAACCCAGATTTTCCCGTAGTGATGTTAGTATGTAGACAATATTGAATTAGCTAAAAGGTCTTATATTAATGACCGGAGTACTTAACTTGTTGTTTGCCATATCTCACAAATGACTATGATTTGTAGCACCGCATACTATATGTTCTTCTACTAAAGTTGTTAAAAAAAAATTGTTGAAAGTGGAAAGGAGTCATATTTGAATTGGAAAGCTTCATTTTTTGCTTATCTCAATGAGATAAGCAAAAATGAAGAATTCCAGTATTTTTTAGTATTCTTTTTATTTATTCCTTTAGATACGAATTGGTTTGGTGAATCGCCCGGTGCTGGAAGGTCGGAAGGAGAAGTGTGATAAGCTTTGAATGGAAGCCCCGGTAAACGGCGGCAGTAACTCTAACTGTCCTAATGTAGCGAAATTCCTTGTCGCATAAGTAGCGACCTGCACGAATGGGTATGGGGTTGTAGGGAACCGTCAGGACGCACGAGATGAATCGACAGCCTCTGACGCTAGCAGGCTTTTAAACTGCATGCTGAATCCATGAGCAGGCAAGAGACAACCTGGCGAACTGAAACATCTTAGTATCCAAAGGAAAAGAAAGCAAAAGCGATTCCCGTAGTAGCGGCGAGCGAAATGGGAGCAGCCTAAACCGTGAAAACGGGGTTGTGGGAGAGCAATACAAGCGTTGTGCTGCTAGGCGCAATTAGATGCATGTAGCATGACGACTAAGAGTTATGGGTGGTGAATTCTTACAACATGTGTGAATGCCTCCTAAAATGATCTACTAAATTCATCGAGTTGTTCTAAAGAATCAAAACTCAAATCCACTACTTTTCAGAAATTAGGGTTGCCTCAAAAGTGCTCACAAGCAGAATAGAGCGCAAACATAACCTCTCTGACCCTGTTTTAGTGCGGGATACTACCATCTCAGGCCCTATCCGAACTCTTGAAAGAGGCTCAATTCCTCATGCCCATCTTACTAAGTAGATTCGCTCTATTTTGAGTTTTTTATATTATATTTTCACGTTTTGACACAAAACAGTAGGTGTTGGGTTATGCCGAACAGGTATCCTCGCAGAGAAGACTAAAAGCCAGCATACCAGGGTGGCCCATAGTGGTGGTAAGCCGGAATCCGGCTTACCGGGCGGCCCAGTATGATGAAGCGCAGGAGGCCCATTCGGCTAAGGGAAGGATCCAGAAGCCGGCCTGCATTGCGGAAGACTTAGCCCACAAGGCAAGGCCCAAGCCGGATTAGAGTAGAACTCTGTACTTAGTCGGTTAGGTTTCCTCCTGTAAGCCCTAGGTCCGGACGCCTTTATAAGCCGGCCTACGGGACGCCTTAGGGCACGATCTCAATCTACCTTCATTGTAATCGGCGATATTGCCTTATAGTGAATTATAGCAGCACGTAGGGTTTCGCCACCGTTGCGAGATCCGAAGCTGGGTAAACCCTTTGTCATCCCGTCGCCGGAACACCCCACGTCTCCAAAACCCCTCTCTCTACCTAGCTCGATGGCACCCCTGCCGCGGCTAGATTCGACAATACCACGACAGTTGGCGCCCACCGTGGGGCAAGAGATGTCCGGGGTTTCGTTCCGTCCAGGATCTACGGGCGGAGTCGGCGACACCATCGCGGTCGGCTTGGTGAGCTACTTCGACGAGACAGGAGCCGGCCACGTCTTCAACGACGGCTTTTGGACGCCGGCAAAGGAAGATCCCGCCGGCTGGTCCACGGTCTCTGTCGGCGGTTTCGACATCTTCGTCGGCTTCACCGCCCAGGCTTTGGACGATCTCGGCTTCACCTCGAGCATGCCCGCCACCCACCCAAGCAACTTCGACGAGGGATCGGATCTGGACTCTGAGGAGATCGCCGATCTGGATCTGGCTTTCGACGCTGACGACGAAGATTCTGAAGACGACGCAAGTTCCAACATGGCGGCGCCTGATGGGTCGCAGCATAGAAAACAAAAAAATTTCCTACGCGGCAAGCGGAATAAACCCCAAGGATCTAGATCTACTAGATGAAGATAGCGAAGATGAGATCCAATCTCTTACCCTTGAAGATCAACAAACGCGTTTTGTCGGTGCAGGGGTTGGCTAGTCGATCCCTGCAACTAGACTCGTCTAGTCGCGAGGAGATGTATTATCCTCGAGATCCAATCCGGTTAAGTGCAGCAACGGGCAGCACCTCCGCGGTGTCCACACGTACGGCTCGATGAAGAAGTCAACTCCTTAATCCCGCAAGCGAGAGGACGTGGCCTTGATGATCTCAGCAGCACGACGGTAGTGCCGGTGACGATGACAATCTCCACGAGCAGGGCTTCGCCAAGCCAAGCAAGAGGAGAGGGAGAGGAACAAGGCGCAGCAGCCCTAGGGCATAGGGGGTGGTGCGGCTATGGTGTGGAGGTGGAGGTGGCGCAGCCCTCCAGGGAGAGAGGGGTGCGGCTAGGGTTTAGAGGGAGGGAGGTGGTGCGGCTAGGGGTGCTTGGGGGCAGCCTCTTGGTGTGCCGCACCCCCCTCCCCTCACCCCTTTATATAGGTGGAGGGGGAGCCCTAGGGCCGGCCGGCCAAGGGGTGGCTTGGCCCCCAAGCCGAGTCCCCCTAGGACTCCTCCTAGGGTTTGGCCGGCTCCCCCCTCCTAGGCCAATTCGGTTTGGCCCATGTGGGCCTTAGGTGGTGCGGCTGGCCCAAGTGTCCAGCTGCACCCCTTTGGTCCATGTGGGCCCCATACAATATGTGGTCCCACTTCTAGACCCTTCTAGAACATTCCGGAACCTTTCCGGTACCCTGCAAATAATTCCGGAACTTTTCCGAAACCTCCGGAAACAACTTTCCATATATGAATCTTATTCTCCGGACTCCTCCGGAACCTCTCGTGACGTCCGGGATCCCATCCGAGACTCCGAATCACCATTCGTTCGTTTCATCATTTAATTCATCGCAAAACCTAATTTTGTCGGAACGTTATAAGTGTGTGACCCTACGGGTTCGAGAATGCATAGACATGATCATATCAATAATTAATAGCGGGACCGGGATGCCCATATTAATTCCTATACACTCAACGAAAACCTTTTCTCGATTGAACCACGATGCCGGAGATTCAATTAATCTCATATACGATTCCCTTTGTCTCACGATATTTTACTTGCCCGAGATATAATCGTTGACATCCCCATGTCTAGTTTAATCTCGTTACCGGCAAGTTCTCTTTACTCGTCCATAATATAGGATCCCGGTGATTACAACCTAATCACATGTCTGCAGACTTTTGATGCTATATTACCGAGAAGGCCTGGAGATATCTTCTCCGTCACATGGAGGGACAAATCCCACTCTCGATTCATATCACCCAATAACCCACCATCGGAGATACCTGAAAGCCACCTTTATAATCACCCAGTTACGAAGTGACGTTTGATGTCCACAAAGTATTCCTCCGGTGAACGGGAGTGATATAATCTCATGGTCTAAGGAAACTATATTTGGCATATTAAAAGTGTTGACAACAAAACTTTTGTGACACGATTAATTGCAACTCTTATTTGTTTGGGTCATGTCCATCACACCATTACTCCTAAGGGCAAGTTCAATGCTAGGCGCTTGTGTAGACGCTAGAGCAGAAAAAAACCGATCGATTGATCCCAGCGTCTGTATAGCTACAACGCTAGGCTCCAACAGCAGGCGCTTATTTCTCTGGATTACTCGTTTCACTTTTGTTGTCGCGCGAAGAAATGAAAGGAAGCGCCCGACGCAAACTTTTGCGCCGACGCTCGTAAACAAGCGCCCATCGGCCGGGATTAAACATCATAACTGTCACTCGGCCGGGATAATTATCCTAGCGCCTGTAACTAAGCGCCTGCGCTGTACATGCTCTAATGATATGACTCCGTTATCAAGTGACTATAACAAGTCCATAGTTAGGAAACTCTAACTATCTCTTGATGAACGAACTAGTCATGTAGAGGCTCACTAGGGACTCCTGGTGTTTATATTCCACACATGTATTATATTTCCATTTAATACAATTATAGCATGGATAATAAACTATTATCATAAACATGAATATGCTTAATAAACCATTTTATTATTGCCTCTAGGGCATATTCCCAACAGTCTCCCACTTGCACTAGAGTCAATAATCTAGTTTACATTTTCTCGATCCAACACTCATGGAGTCTCACTCATGAAGCCTTAGTGCTGATCATGTTTGCTTATGGAAGAGGTTCTGTCCGTGCTCTGTACTTTACAGCTCTTTATGTCCTTTGCAAAATTGTAACTGTCACCTAAATTGACATTACTTTATCATCGCATGATAAACTTCCTATCATCCCATGATAAAACTCATTATCATATAATGTATATAATATGTTTGGTCATGGAGTGAGATATTCATATCCTTTTATGCCTATATGACGTATGATCAGTCAAATGGACTTTCTCATAGTATATGCATCCGGAACTCACTCAATCTTGAAACAACTTTCTCAAACCAAAATATTATATATTATTTTAATTCTTGAATTAATCATATACTCCTATATGTTGTAGACTTAACAAATCGACGGTGTACCATGTCACTTCGATATTTTCGATCATGCTTTCGTTGTGCTACTCTGATCTTAAGAGATCTCCAATTTAGTCTGGCTTTATGACTTCAATCAAGTCTACCATATTCTAAATTCATCTCAATTTCATGAAAAATGACTCCTCGTTTAACATGTTCTTACAATTAAGAACTTGGGTCACATTTCGTCAAATACAAACACATGGTTCTAATATGTGTAGACCTATGAACAATTCATAGTGAATTCTAACATATCCTCCAACCATCAATTTTGTACCGAGTTCTCAACTCAATGTTTCACCTATTTCTTACAAGGAGATGAACCATTCTTCTCTTGTTTTATTTTGAACTCCTTCAAAAACTGTTTAGGTTAAACATGTGACTTTAATGTTTATCAAACATATCTATCCACCATAGATACATCCATCTTCATGGATATTTGACGTTCAAACTAACTTCACAAGTTATGCATTGGTCCATGACAATGTTTACAACATTTACGAAATCTCCATTTCACTCAAATACGATGTTGTAAACTCCCACTCAAATATACACCATACACATATTAAATTGTGAAGCCACATTGGCTCCCACTTAGAAATATGCTATCTCTATATTTGACCATGATTAACTAGTTCCCATTCAGACATATGTCACCACATATTTTGATTATGGAAATTAGTTTCTGCTCTATCTTAATATATGTCTCCACATATGTTAATTAGATCCCACTCAGTTTCTTATGCACTTTCTCGATACTTTGGACTCCTCCAAAATTCTTAACTCTTAAGATTCGAGAACTCATATACGAAACACCAGCACCTTGCTAGTTTTAAATTTTATTTATTCTACACAAACTCTTTGCAAAATAAATATGTGAAACATTCTTTTCACAAAATCAAGTAACAATTACTTTGTGATTTAAACTTAACATAGGATGACTCTAAGTCACTTTCGTATTTAAAGTTTCTATTTCTCCTTTTGTAGTTTTGTAGGTATGTCTTGTTTCTCAAACATGACAAGTAAATCATGAATATTATTTGCAACTTTTGACAAATTTCATATTCTTGAATCCTACTTCTCTTTAGACAAGCTAAACCAAAATTCAATGATCACCATCATTAAAATCTTTTATGTGTCAAGTTTTAACCAACATAGCACTTTACATATGTGCCACTTGATACATAAACATGCAAGGTTTAAGCTTTCTAAATTTATTCCAGCAATTCTTTTATCCATGAAACCATTTCACGATAAAACCACTAAAATACATAACACAACCAAACACATTGGTTTGTCCCTTTTAGTCTCACATTGTGGAATCTCTATTCATAATCTCATATGAATCTAAAGAATACATCCTTGGGGGTGGTATAGAGCTCCTCAGAGTTCAGCGAATATGGACCGTCCTATAGAAACTTGATGCGATCCTGGCCGTCGATTTCTTACAGCGCGTGGGGTATATAACATGCGCCGCGCGGTGAAAACCCTAGCCGCCAATCCCCGGCCGCGCCCTCTCCCCAATCCCCTCGCCTCTCTTCTCCCCAATCCCCTTGCTGCCGTCCGTCCCGACCCTCAAGCATGGGACTATATGCTTCTTACCATAGCCTGCTCCGCCCCTGCCCTCCCTGCTCGCCGCTCCGGGACTATATGCTTCTCACCTCCTTGCTGCTAACTCTAGATGCTCATTTCTCGATCTAGGTTTCAGCCAGCAGTCCTTGCCGTCCAGCCCGCCGCCGCCGCCATCGTTCGGTCCATCGGACGCCGGCGACGCCTCTTCTCCCGCGTGCTCCTCCATCTCGCCAACTCGCGCCGCCGCCACCTGTGCGCTCTCTCACATCGAGCGGCACAGCCGGACGCTCGCACCGTCGCCGCGCACCATGTTGTCGCCTGGAGGAGCGGCTTGTGGGGGCGCCTCTCTCCAACGGCGTGGAGACGGTGGTGGGATTTGGAGGGGAGCAGGCACGTCGAGCAGCAATAGGATCTGGCCGTGAGGATGGAGACGAGATCGCCTCGCTGCATCGCCATTCCTCCGCTCCACGAGCACCTACAGCAGCAGCCCATGATTTCCTCTTTTGCGTGGTATGTATCTACGTCCTCCACCTATGATTTTCTCTTTCGACCCGTCTCACCTCCTCTCTATCTGTCTCTCACTCAGGCGCCGATGGCCACGACGTGCAGACGGTGCACGCGACGAGCTCGACGTCCACCGGTGCGTCCCTAGCTCAATTTCGACCGGCAGTGGCCGCGTCGGTAGGTACCGCGGTGGCGCAGGAGGAGCAGGCGTCTCTCGAGCTGCCAGCTCCCCGCCTGGTTTCGCCTCCATCCTGACCTGCATCTGGTGACGGAGAAGCGAGTGGGAGGCCGATCTTGCACGAGGGGATTCGGCGAGGAACGACTGGTGGCGGGTGGGAGCAGCGCAGCCCGCCGCCGACGGATGCGGGGTTGGATGGCCATCGCTGGAACTGGTGGTTCAGGTCCAGTGTACCCTCGCCTCGCGTCGAGATCAAGAAATCCATCCCGAGCTTCAGGAATCCAGCGTGACTCGACCCGTCTTCTTCTGCATATTCGCATTAGAGTATGGATTGGAGATTGACCATGGCTCGTGAGTTCAGGTTTGTATCCGTACGCCCCTATTTTCATGTCTGCTTGATATTTTTTTTGCTCACATCTGAGGTGCCATTGATTTTCCTATTTCTGTAGTGCGTTTTGGTCTAGCTATGTTTGGGGGAGAGGTTGAGGGTACAGACGTTGCAGGTACGGCCTGTCCACCTTCTCTTATTGAACTCTTATTTTCCAGTGACATTGTTTATGATCCTGTTATGTTGGAGGCTCTGCTGCTATCTAGAATATAGGTGTCTCGGATCAGATGCAGAATTGTTTTGTTACCGCTTTATTTATATACTGCTAATACAGGGTTATGGACATAATTCTAAGAATAAGATTTAATTTTGTTGAAGATGGAGCATACATGTGACGTTTGCTTTCTCTCCTTCGATAAGACGTTATATGATGATATATTGTATATGCCTATGTTCATCTGTAGCTGCACACATTACATATTGAAATGAGATAAAGTGGAGCATGTTATTCGGTTGAGATCAAATTATTGTTGACATAATCTTATTGTGGCGCTACAGCCTGAGATCAAATTGTATACTACAAGAACTAATGCGAGATTCCTATTATTTCATTGGATATTTTGCAGGAAGGTTAAACAAATGGCATCGTACAAAGTTGGTGTTCTAAGATGCAGTCGTGCATTTGAGATTGCCTAGAGAGCTCAAAATTGGATGTCATAGTGCAAATGTGATGGCATTCGCAGGTACCCCACTTCTTTGTTTGTTTCTTCCTCTTTTCTAATTCCCTATCTTCTTTTAACATGAGCCGCTGTAGTTCATGCAAATATGTCAAACTGATGTATATGGGGTGCACTTTCTTTCTTTTTATTGATATACTCGCAACTACCACGGCATATTGGTCAGTCGTGATTTTCCTAATTGAATCCCCTGCTTCCAGTTTCTGTTTGTGCAGATTTTTGTGTGGAAAAACTACATGTGTGTTTGAGCTTGGTGCATAATTTTTTATCTGCTATATCTCTTTGTTAAAACACCCTAATTTCTTTCTTCCTTTGTCTTGCGTTGTTAAGAATAACAATAAATAGAATAACCATTTTTGTTGTGGTTGTGTATTAAAATTTGGCATGTGAGGTACCGCTATGGAAACAACCACTTCTAAGTTTTAACACATCTGATGGTTCAGTTTACCTTTGGGAATTGGGATTCTTTTGTCCTCCAAATGATATATGAGGCAGTCAACTTTCACCTCTATCTATGCTCTACAATTTTCAACCAAAAACTTGTGCTCTATTTTGTTCGCACATTTGTTTCGTGAATGGGTCAGTACCACTATTTTCTGTCATTTATATTTATCATATGCATATGTATAATAGGAAGATTGGATTTAGCCTAGCTTATGTCTGCTGGTTTATTAACTTTTTGCGGTTCGTTTTTTCATGCTTATAAGTTATAACATCATTTGATCATATATGCAGATGTTGATCAGCATACTCGCTGAGCTCAAAATGGCAGCAAGTACTGTATTTTTTATGTGTATATGTCAAGATTGTGGGTGAAGCACTGATAATGGACCTTTCTGTTATTTAGAGTTCTTGCTTCTATAATTAGTCTTGATATTGTCTTATACAGACTGGTTCATCTGTTTTCTCCATTAGTTCCTTTTCGTTTTCATTTTACGTGTCATGCATCCCTTCATGTGAAACAAAAACTTTATTTGCACACCTAATACTACTTATCTTGGCCGGGACCAGTGAGTTATTTCGTATTTGTGTTAAAACAAATAAGGGAAGTTTTTTTGCGGGGACAGACAAAGGCATATTGCCTTGGAGATATTATGATGTCTCAGGAAGAAACAATTTTGGTACCTAATTTCCCTTAACTATAAGGTAGCTAAGAGACCATACAAATTTGTTCAAGAGAAAAAAATACCATACAAATATTGTCCTTGCTGTAGATCCTCAATCGCTCCTTTCAACGAGTATATTTTCTGTTTATCTGCTTGAGTTTCATTAGCTGGATAGAGAGATACATCTTCTACAAATGTATCAAAATGGTCTGCCCTCTTGTGGCTCTGTGCCACCCTCTACCCTCTGCAATCTATTTTCTCTTCATCAACTTAGCAAGTTAGTATTCATTGAAATATGCACTTCTGATTTGTATTCTGAAACATGTACTGGTACCGCCTATACACATAATATTTTATTTTTATACTGCTTAAGGTCCATCCTAACCATACGTTTTGACGGTTCAGTCAAGACAACTAAACACTCGAATAATTTTGTACTTCTTTTTTGCAGATCAGACTTATTTTGCATGTACATAGTTTATGTCCGTGACTGCCCCCGGCAACCTGTGTTCGGTGATATTTTGGTTCCGCCGTCTTCCAAGTCTTAGTTGCAGAATGTCTCATTGTTGATGTTGTTGAGACCAGCTGGCTAGGTTTTTTTAGCTCATGTATCCCTATGAACTTTAGACCAGTGAACTCATCAGACTTATGTATTTAGTATTACTACCATGTCTGTATATATTATGTGCATCTGTCAGTGTGGTTAAATCTTTAAGTTACTATCCATGTGGTTAAATCATACTACCATTCTGTTTAACTTACATTCTTGAAGATTTACCCATCTTTTTCAATAATCGGTACAAATTGTGACAATTACGGGCAAAATATTAAAAGAATCAACAGGTGCCGCGCGGCAAGCCGCGCAGTTTAAGTGCATGGTGCCTCTTATTTCTGTGTAGTCCGTGTTCACGACTTTGCTTTCCCCTTGCCGACCGTGTCACCGTCCCTTCTCTGCATTTATTTTATTCTCGCCTTTCTTTGTTTTTCTTTCTGGTCGTCATATGATGCCTGGTCTGACCTTTATTTCTTTTGTAGGTGTATCACAGGATTCGTGGCGGTCAGTTGTTGCTTTCGTTGAGGTTCGTCACCTTCCTCTCGGCTAGATGATTGCTTCTCCCTACCGTATTTATCCCCCTGATTTTCTCGGTTTGATTCCATTGTTGATTTCTCTGACCACGTGACTGCCCGTCGTCTTTTGTTTGACTTGATCATGCTCTTTCTGCAGTGCAGTTCATCTGAGCAGAAACGGTTACACAGGAATTTGGTAGCAAAATCATCCGAGGAGTTCTCGATCTTGCAGATATGTCTGTCTTTTCCTTTCTTTTTATGCGTGTCATTTTCCTTCCTGATGATGATCTCCTGCAGGAGTACACGTCTTGATCTTGCTGTAGATGGTTCCGCTTATTTCTTTATTTCAGTAGGTGCTAATCTTAGGCTTTTCACAACAACTTTAGTTCTATGCTATCAGTTGCTATGGATGCAAAACTGAGACATACAAATTGGAGCTGGTTGCAAATAGCAATGGAAACTAAAATCTGCTATGGGAGTAGCGAAAATAAGATAGATACTCAAATAATGTGCTACCATTTTTTGTTAGATACCATTCCATTGCCAGTATTTATTGAGGGTAAATAGAGCAGTGCCCTTTTATATTTTTTAGCTTTGAGATATAGCCTTAACTTTGACATGCTACATGAGTTTTTTCCAATGCACCAAGCAATGACTGGGATAGCTGATAAGCAATGATATTACAGCCACAAGGCTAAAATAAAAATGGAAATGTTTTAACCAAATATGGGATGACGAGTGAGAGGCAATTGTTAACTTACCATGGCTGCTATGATTAATCATAAGCAAAATAGCATATACATACTTACTGTGTATTTACATATTTATTTCTGGGAGAGCCCTCTGTGTGCGATGTCGCCGCCTATTTTGTTTCCTTTTCGCCTAGAGGATTATGTAGTCATCTGGTTTATTAGTCTATTTTGGTGCAGAAACTGTTCCATTGCTTGCTTTTCCAAAAAAACAAAAACTATGTTTCTGATACAAACGCAAGGTTCTAATATGGACATAGTTTGTCTTCATATATGATATTATTGCTCCCATTATTGCTCTCCTAAGGCCCACTGCTATGCTCACTTCAAAGGTAATCTGCAGCCTGCCCATTTTGGCCTCTTCTTACTGCCTCATAGGTCTGTACAAATTTACAAGCATTTCTGATAGATAACACATGTCCTTTTGTTTGTGGTTGACATATGTTTGTTTCTTTTTATTTTGATCAGTGTCTAAAAACCGCTACCATGTCATGATATATACAAGTATTTAGAGTTTGACCATTCATCTCTTAATTTTATATTGACTGTATACCACTGTGAGGCTGCTTTATTAGTTCGGCCATAAGACTTTGTGTATGATTGGCAACCTGTAGTGTCCACTCTACTATATATTTCTTACTTGTGTTCTGAGATATTCATCTCTTAGTTTGAGACAAGACAATGTTGTTTATTTAAGATGGTCAAATTGAGAAGAAATATATGCGATGTTCGATAGGAGCATAATCTTTCAGATGATCTGTATGTATTTTACTCTTGAATTCTAATTATTACTAAGGCATTTATCTTTTCTACTCCCTCCGGTTCAGTAAAAGTGTCGGAAGAAAAGAACCAGTCACGTATAAAATTAGCAGTACACCTTGCAACAAATTTTTGGTATCGGATGGAGTATTTGTTTTTCCAAAGACCATGGGTTAGACGAAAAATAGGACAAAATGTAGCGTGAATGTGAATTAGACCACTTCCTTTGTTATTTTGATGCTTTCATTCCAAATAGCCGCACAAAGAGAGCTGATTTGAATGTTTGAACACAAAATCAAAGAACAAGGTACATAGTTATGCACTCTAAACCACATTAAAAGATAATCTGGGCATTTTATTAAGTTGTAAATAGTAAAAAGATCAGAGTAGTTCATGGCATTGCTTAGCCTTTGTTTCAAAATCTTAGTAATTTAGCGTCAAAATCTTTAGAACTGTAGCTTTTTTTGCTGACGTAGGCATTGTTCAGCCTTTGTTTCAATTCTTTACTCAGTATACTTCTACCTTACCGTGCCTAATTATGGTAACTTGTGATGCCTAAATAATCATAGGAAGGTGATTCTGTTACACATCGATTATTTTGTTTTCACCTTTTTCAAGAATGTATTAGTTTTCATTTTTCGTGAGTTAATATGGAGTCTTTGTTTCAATTCCGTAGTTGAGGCAGAGAATCGCCCCACCTTGAGTACCTTCTGCTAGCCATTTACAGAATTTCTATTGCCTGCGTATGTTAGATAAAGTTTTTATTGTATTATGTGTTCTTTCCTTTTATCTGATTATGGTATGAAAATACTTTGTCCAAAAATCTCAACGTGTGTACTGTCTTGATATTAACCATCTTATTAAGGCAAAATATTTTTTGAAAACATACTTATTGTTGTTTCATTCCACACAAATACTCTCGATTAATTCTAAACTTTGTTCCTGCAGAATAAATTTATTTTGCCTGTTCGTGTCTACCCCCGACAAGCTGTGGTCGGTGATATTTTGGTTCCGCCGTCGTCCAGGTCTTGGTTGCCGAATGTCTCATTGTTAATGCTGTTGAGACCAGCCGCCTCTGCCTTTTAGAATCATTATTAGTTATATGAAACTCATCATATGTTTGATCATGTTTCGCCTCCACTTTAGATCAGCACATTGATTAGAACTTATATATTTAGTACTACTTCCATGTGTGTATATATTATGTGCACCTTAATGCAAATCTCCTAGAGCCATCTTATGTTATGTTAGTGTGGTATGAATCTCTAGATTACTATCCCTGTGTGTTTCACCATTTCTCTGTTTTTCCTGTTTCTTATGATTCTGATTGTGTGATGTCAAAATTGTTGTTTTCATTTGAACTTTGAGATATGGCTTCCTTTTGTCGTTCTTTAATTACGGTGTGATATCTGTGCTTGATCCAAATATGTTACCACTGAGAGTAATAACAACATATCAGCATGCCTATGATATTACCATTTTGTTTAGCTTATTCTTTAGGATATTCACCATCTTCTTAATAATCTGTATAAAATGTGAAAAGCACGGGCAAAAAATTGAAAGAACTAACAAGTGCCGCGCGGCAAGCCGCGCCGTTCGAATCTAGTGTATTACAAAACTTCATTTGCTATGGCCTCTAATTATCTCATAATTTTGGAAACCACTATTTCACATAACTCATATGCGAAATACAAATCATTAAATAGATCCTTTATTTTGAAACAGAGTGTTATCAAAAATAAATCTAAATGATACAAATAAACCCTTAAATACAAATCCCATCTTTATGACCACATAATATCAAATATGATGTGACTACAATACTTTAGGGTGTATCAAAACACTTTTGAATAAACTCTAAATATTGCAATTTGTGATAACACTTGTCACAAGTCTTCATACTAAACAATAACTCAAATATTTTGTCTCTTTTGATCAAATCGAAAAGACTCAATTATCTTGTTAACTTAATATCCTCTACTTCCATGGTCTCATCATGACATGAATAAATACTCCTATTTACTCATTCACGATAAAATAATGATGTCTCTTATTCACTGAAAAATACAACCAACACTTGTGTTTATTTTCAGCTACTCATGGCATTTTCAGAAAATGGCATTTTTAATCATACTACATGATGATGATGCGCATCCAATGCTCCTCAACACTATAGCACAATTAAAAAACAAAACCTCATCATCAAGTATTGGACATTTTAGCATGCTTCATCTTATAAGTGTTTAACTAATTATCGTTTAAATCTGACAAAGGACAATAATCTCATAATCGAAACGTGATCTCCAAAAAGGATTACTCATGAAAACAGAACAACCATTTGTCTTTAACATGAATGACCGTCTCACAAACCGAGACACACTCATTTAAGATCACACTTAATTCGATTACAAAACCCATTCAAATCCTCTAATTTAAAATGATAAATGTAGAAGTGAAATGTCGCCAGCATCAACTCCTTGATTGCCATCTTCCCGCGAAATCCACTCAGTCCCTCCATGCACTTCTCAAACGGCGGGCCCTGTTTTCACAAAACAGCACAAGTATCAAATACTTAGCTCACCACAAGTGTAAATGGGACATTTAAACATTTATAACTAGTATATCAAAATATACCTTCTGCATTGACTACTTCTCCTGCTATGGGTTCCACTTTGACATGACGCAGCCGGGAAATAAACTCACAGAAAGTGATCGAATCCCTTCCCATGACATAGTCCCTGACATAATTCTTATAGCTGGGGGGAAGCGAGCGCAGCACCCCATCTATTGCCATCTCGTCAGTTATCTCATGGTTCCAAACATCCACCAGAGTATAATACAGCCGGTGCATCTTACTCAGGTGTTGTTCCAAGCAAGTGTTTTCTTCCATCTTAATTGAAAGAAATTCATCCACGCATTCAAACCTTGCAACTCTAACTTGTGCTATGAACCTTCTTTTCAGCTCATCGACAATCTCCATTGCGCTCAAGTTTCCAAATTGTCTACCAAGGTTAGAATCCATGAAGGTGCACATCAGTCACTCGACTTTCAAGTAGGTGGTCTTTTGTTCGTACCACTCCATGTACTCCTCATAGTTTGCAGAAACATCAGGGCGTTCTTCTAAAGGTTCATCCATCACGTAGAGCTTACTATTGGTGTGTAGGACTTCTCTCAGACGCATGTACCACTCAGCAAAGTTTGACCCATCGAGACGCAGCTCCTCAGCAAGAAACATACTACTGTAGTCGGCCATGATCTACAAGGATTTTGCAAAGACATCTTTAGGACACTTGTTTATGATAATTTTATTTCAATTTAATCAAATTAATATATGAACTCCCACTAAACTCAACATCTCTCTGGTTGTTTAGTGACACACGATCCAAATCCACTACACCACAACCGATCATCACGTGAGATGATTTCGATGGTGAACAACTCAGTGTTGATCATATCATTCATATGACTCGTGTTTAACCTTTCGGTTCCGTGTTCCCGAGGCCATGTCTGTACATGCTAGGCTCGTCAAGACAACCGTAGTATTTTCGCATGTGTAAACTGGCTTACACCCGTTGTATGTGAACGTTGAATCTATCACACCCGATCATCACGTGATGCTTCGAAACGACGAACTTTCGCAACGGTGCATACTAGGGGAGAACACTTAATTATCTTGATATTAACGTGAGAGATCACCTTATCATGCTACCATCCTGATCACATCTAAGCATAACAATAAGGTGCATAAAAGGGATTAACATCACATGCAATTCATAATTGTGATATGATATGGCCTTTCTTCATATGCTTTTGATCTCCATCTATAAAGCACCGGCATGATCTCCATCATCTTGGCGCCATCACCATGGTTGTCCACCAACTATTGCAACTACAACTAATGCTACTCTTAGCAATAAAGTAAAGCAATTACATGGTGATTCAATGACTTGCAGGTCACATAAAATAATAGACAACCATATGGCTCCTGCCGGTTGCCGTACTCGTCGACATGCAAGTCGCGAAATATTACAAACATGATCATTGCATACATTATCACAAATCACATATTGGCCATATCACATCACATGACCCCCTCTGCAAAAACAAGTTAGACGTCCTCTACTTTGTTTATGCAATTTTTACGTAGTCTGGGTCAACGAGATAGAACCATTCTAATCTACGCAAAACCACAACGGTGATATAATAGTTGCTTATTTACTCATCCTTTTGAAAGGCCTTCCATTGAAAATTGCACCTTCACTAAAGCAAGAGAAACAGACACCCGCCAGCCACTTATGCAAAACAAGTTACATGTCAGTCGTGAAACCGGTCTCTCGTGCGTGGACGAGTAAGGTTGGTCCGGGCCGCTTCAATCTCACAATACCGCAAAGATGCAAAGTGCACGCGAGAAGGTAGCAACATAAAATATCAACGCCCACAACTCCTTGTGTTCTAATCGCACCAACATCTACGAAATAGATCTAGGCTCTGATACCACTGATGGGGTCGCAGCATATAAAACAAAAAAAATTCCTACGCGGCAAGCGGAATAAACCCTAAGGATCTAGATCTACTAGATAAAGATAGCGAAGATGAGATCCAATCTCTTACCCTTGAAGATCAACAAACGCGTTTTGTCGGTGCAGGGGTTGGCTAGTCGATCCCCGCAACTAGACTCGTCTAGTCGCGAGGAGATGTATTATCCTCGAGATCCAATCCAGTGAAGTGCAGCAACGGGCAGCACCTCCGTGGTGTCCACACGTACAACTCGATGAAGACATCAACTCCTTGATCCCGCAAGCGAGAGGACGTGGCCTTGATGATCTCAGCAGCACGACGGTGGTGCCGGTGACGATGACAATCTCCACGAGCAGGGCTTCGCCAAGCCAAGCAAGAGGAGAGGGAGAGGAACAAGGCGCAGCAGCCCTAGGGCATAGGGGGTGGTGCGGCTATGGTGTGGAGGTGGAGGTGGCGCAGCCCTCCAGGGAGAGAGGGGTGCGGCTAGGGTTTAGAGGGAGGGAGGTGGTGCGGCTAGGGGTGCTTGGGGGGCAGCCTCTTGGTGTGCCGCACCCCCCTCCCCTCACCCCTTTATATAGGTGGAGGGGGAGCCCTAGGGCCGGCCGACCAAGGGGTGGCTTGGCCCCCAAGCCGAGTCCCCCTAGGACTCCTCCTAGGGTTTGGCCGGCTCCCCCCTCCTAGGCCAATTCGGTTTGGCCCATGTGGGCCTTAGGTGGTGCGGCTGGCCCAAGTGTCCAGCTGCACCCCTTTGGTCCATGTGGGCCCCATACAATATGTGGTCCCACTTCTAGACCCTTCTAGAACATTCCGGAACCTTTCCGGTACCCTGCAAATAATTCCGGAACTTTTCCGAAACCTCCGGAAACAACTTTCCATATATGAATCTTATTCTCCGGACTCCTCCGGAACCTCTCGTGACGTCCGGGATCCCATCCGAGACTCCGAATCACCATTCGTTCGTTTCATCATTTAATTCATCGCAAAACCTAATTTCATCGGAACGTTAAGTGTGTGACCCTACGGGTTCGAGAATGCATAGACATGATCATATCAATAATTAATAGCGGGACCGGGATGCCCATATTAATTCCTATACACTCAACGAAAACCTTTTCTCGATTGAACCACGATGCCGGAGATTCAATTAATCTCATATACGATTCCCTTTGTCTCACGATATTTTACTTGCCCGAGATATAATCGTTGACATCCCCATGTCTAGTTTAATCTCGTTACCGGCAAGTTCTCTTTACTCGTCCATAATATAGGATCCCGGTGATTACAACCTAATCACATGTCTGCAGACTTTTGATGCTATATTACCGAGAAGGCCTGGAGATATCTTCTCCGTCACATGGAGGGACAAATCCCACTCTCGATTCATATCACCCAACAACCCACCATCGGAGATACCTGAAAGCCATCTTTATAATCACCCAGTTACGAAGTGACGTTTGATGTCCACAAAGTATTCCTCCGGTGAACGGGAGTGATATAATCTCATGGTCTAAGGAAACTATATTTGGCATATTAAAAGTGTTGACAACAAAACTTTTGTGACACGATTAATTGCAACTCTTATTTGTTTGGGTCATGTCCATCACACCATTACTCCTAATGATATGACTCCGTTATCAAGTGACTATAACAAGTCCATAGTTAGGAAACTCTAACTATCTCTTTTGATGAACGAACTAGTCCTGTAGAGGCTCACTAGGGACTCCTGGTGTTTATATTCCACACATGTATTATGTTTCCATTTAATACAATTATAGCATGGATAATAAACTATTATCATAAACATGAATATGCTTAATAAACCATTTTATTATTGCCTCTAGGGCATATTCCCAACAGGACCCAAAGGACAAGCAGCCTAAAGGCGCGGAATCCTGGACAGGTTCTTCACGCCATCGTGAGGTTGGTAGAAACCACGAAGGGCATCAAAGCCGGGAGCGAAAGGAGGACCCTCGCAAGGAAAAGGCGGCACCACCCCGTCAGGAGCGACGACGTGAGGGGGAAATTCAACCCCGAAGGGAGGATAACAGAGATCATATGCCACCTCCACCGCCGCCTCCACCGCGCAAAGAGGGAAATAACCCTTCCAAGTACATACCCCTTCCACGACGGCAAAGGACTCCAAGCCCTCCGCGTGGACAATCGAAGTTTAGGATGGAGCTATCACTAATAGACAGATGGGATTGTTTGCAACAAAGTGTCTATATAGCAAGGGCTCTTGAAACTATATCCTATAGAATAGGGACTCGACCAAAGGCTCAGCCGAAAGAGAAACTTTCTCAGTCGAAGAATTCTAATCTCACTTTAAGACGGTTGTTAGCCGTCTCAGTAAGGGTAGTGAGCAAGTTTAGGTTTAGGAATGATTCTTAGGAAGCGAAGCAACCTCTTCTCTTTGCGTGAATGACTCCTTCTTAGGGCGTGAAAGCATTCCATCGGGCTTCCAGCTGAAGGATGTGTTCAAGTCGCTTCTTTTCCGCTTTCAAGCTGAATCAAGTGGGGAAGATGGGCGTGGATTTCATTCAATAACAACCCCTGGCCGTTCACTTCCAAGTACATACCCCTTCCACGACGGCAAAGGACTCCAAGCCCTCCGCGTAACGCGAGTCGGGTGAGCCAAAGCCGTCACAGGGAAGAACCAAGTCAAGAAAAGTCGGTTGAAAAACCGCCATCAGCCAATGATATTCGAAGCCTAATCGAGAAGAGGAAGTCGGCCAGAGATGCCCAATACCTCGGCCCCAAGTGTTTTGGCAGAACAATCAGAGAGCAAATACTACCTCCCACTTTGTCGAACGTAACAAAGATGGTGGAGAAGTACAGTGGTACGGCTAATTCCGAGACCTGGCACTCAGATTACGTCAGTGCCTGCGACATATATCAAGGCAGCGCCGACTCCGCAGTGCGATATTTGCCCCTGATGTTAACCGGGACGGCACACATGTGGATTGAAGGTTTGCCGGAAAGGACAGTTCATACCTGGAGTGACATGAAGCGTGTCTTTATTCAGCACTTCCAGGGCACATATAAGCGCCCAAAGTCGATTTTCGACTTACAGCGGTGCGTGCAGCAAAAGAACGAGTCTAGCCGTGAGTTCGTCTCACGATGGAGTGAAATCAAAAACGCTTGCGAAGGCGTATCAGAAACTCAGGCAAACCATGCTTTCAAGCAATCTCTGAGGAAGGGGACGACTTTTCGCTTCATGATCTACAGCGACGAGTCGGAAACTTTGGGGGGCTTGCTCGCTTGTGCAAACAAGTACGCCGCCGCTGACGATGACAACAGGGAGGATGCCGAAAACCGCCGACGCGAGTCCGGGAAAAAGAAGATAGAAGACCAAGCCGGCCCTTCTCACGAGGTTGCTGCCGCCTTTGGTAAGGGTGGCTCAAGCAATAGCAAGTAGCAAGGCAAGAAGACGGCAAACAACCAATCATCCCGACCGCCAGCGGTGAAGTATGACGACATCAAGCACAACCCCTGTGTTCATCATCTAAGGCCGGATGGATCGAGCTCCCACACGATCCAGCAATGTCACATCAATCGGGACATTGCCAAGGATCCCAAAGCCGGCAAGTCAAGGAACAAGCGCAAGTCCAGGAAGGACGACAAAGAGAAGGAGGAAGCTGCTTCGGAATCTGATGGTGCAACCTCCAAAGAAGGAAAAAGCAGCAAGTTCCCTAAGCATGCTGAGAGCCTCATCATCAACCTGGCAACAGATTCGTCTCGCAAGGAAAAGGCGGCTTGGCGAGAACTTAATGCTACGGTGCCTGCGGTGCCACAATATTTGGATTGGTCCGACACACCCATCACGTGGGATCGCAGCGATCATCCGGACAGAGTTCCTGCAAAGCGCACCTACGCTTTAGTCGTCAGCCTTATAGTCGACAAATACAAGTTGATAAAGGTGCTCATGGATGGTGGAAGCAGTATCAACATACTCTATGCCGCAACATTGAAGAGGATGCGTCTCCCTGAGTCACAACTCACCCACAACACTGTGAAGTTTCATGGGATTGTGCCAGGACGACAAGCCTCTTCGATGGGACAAATCACCTTGAAGGTCACCTTTGGCGGAGCTGATAATTTTCGGACTGAGGACGTCTCCTTTGAGGTGGTACCATTTAAAAGTGCATATCATGCAATCTTTGGACGTCCGGCTTTCACCAAATTTATGGCTCGGCCCTGCTACATATATAACAAGCTGAAAATGCCGGGACCCAATGGGATCATCACAGTCAAGGGAGACTTCAAGAAAGCAAAGGAATGTGAAGCCACCAATGCCGTCCATGCTGAACAACAAATCTGCAAGAAAGAATTGGAGGATCTCAAAAAGACAATGGGTCCCGATGAGATGCCGGCAACTGAAAAGCCATTCTCTAAGGTTGACTCGAGTTTCAAACCAAAGGATGACACCAAGAAAATCAAGCTCTCAAAAGACGATCCGACAAAGGAGGCCATCATCGGTGCTGGCCTTGACGACAAATAGGAAGGCGAGCTCGTCAAGTTTCTCCGTGAGAACCGGGATATTTTTGCTTGGTCACCATCTGACATGCCAGGTGTCCCGAGGAAACTTGCCGAGCACTCCTTAAAGGTCAATAAGGACGCAAAGCCGGTCAAACAAGGCCTCCGACGGCTTGGAAATGAGAAGCGCAAGGCGGTTGGAAAGGAGATCCTAAGGCTCACTGCCGCCAAATTCATCCGTGAAGTTGTCCACACTGATTGGTTGGCAAATCCCGTGCTAGTCCCAAAGAAAAACACCTCTGAGCTACGTATGTGCATTGATTTCACTGGCTTAAACAAAGCCTGTCCTAAGGATCCGTTCGCCTTACCGCGTATTGATCAGGTCATTGATTCAACTGCCGGCTCAGAGATGCTATGTTTTCTGGACGCTTATTCGGGTTACCATCAGATTAAGATGAAGGAGTCAGATCAAATCAAGACGTCCTTCACCACGCCATATGGCAATTACTGCTATGTCACAATGCCTTTCGGCTTAAAGAACGCCGGTGCTACTTAACAAAGGTGTATGCAGTGGTGTTTGGACAAGCAGATTGGCCGCAATGTTCACGTCTACGTTGATGACATAGCGGTCATGTCGAAGATGCGCGGCGATCTTATCGCCGATCTGTCGGAAACCTTTGCAAATCTAAGGGAGTATCAGATGAAGCTTAATCCGGCAATATGCGTCTTCGGAGTACCCGCAGGCAAGCTTCTGGGCTTCATTGTTTCCCAAAGAGGAATTGACATTAACCCGGAAAAGATAAAGGCGATTCAGAATATCGAAAGGCCGACTTGTCTAAAGGACATACAACGGCTTACGGATTCCGCCGCGGCTGTAAGCCGATTCATTAGCCGGTTTCGTGACAAAGCATTGCCATTATATAAGCTCCTCAAAAAGTCGGATAATTTTGTTTGGACTGAGGAGGCAGAGGCAGCTTTGGCACAGCTGAAGTATATATTGACACATGCTCCAATCTTGGCAGCTCCGAAGGAAAAGAGCCGCTACTCCTCTACATGTCGGCCACGAATTTCGTAATAAGTGCCGTCATTGTAGTGGAGCGTCTAGAGGAAGGGAAGCAATGGCCGGATCAACGCCATGTCTATTTCATTAGCGAGGTATTTTCAGATTCAAAATAGCGCTACCCTCACTACCAGAAGTTAGCCTATGGTGTGTTCTTTGCCGCCAGAAAGCTATGGCATTACTTCCAGGATCACACAATCACGGTGGTCAGCAAAGCTCCATTAAAGGACATCATCAACAATGCCGACGCAACGGGCCGAGTCGCCAAATGGGGCATCGAGTTAGCAGCCTTTGACATCCAGTATAAGCCGAGGACCGCCATCAAATCTCAAGTTCTAGCCGACTTTGTTGCAGACTGGACAGAGGCGATGGAGAGCACACCTTTGCTGGATTCTCAATACTGGATAATGCACTTTGATGGCTCGAAGATGAAGGAAGGCTCGGGGGCTGGAGTAGTGCTAAAATCGCCTAAGGGTGACAAGCTCAGTTATGTCCTCCGAATCCACTTCAACGCCACCAACAATGTAGCAGAGTATGAGGCTGTCCTCCGTGGCCTTCATATGGCTAAGGAGTTGGGGGTGAAACGCATCCTCTGCTATGGCGACTCGGATCTTGTTGTGCAGCAACTTGACGGATGCTGGGATACAAAAAGTCCCACAATGGCGGAATACAGGAGAACAGTCGATGAATTCGACCGATGCTTTGCTGGCTTAGAGGTTCGACATATCTCCCGAGATGACAATGAAGCTGCTGACGCCTTGGCCAGAATAGGTTCCAGGCAAAAGGCAGTGCCTCCAGACGTATTTCTCCACCATCTACATAAGCCGTCCATCAAAGGCGGCGACGAAGATTATCCCTGTCGGCAGAATCAGTTCAAGTATGCTTGGTAGCCCCAGATTGGACCACGCCTTACATTGATTTCCTGATTAATAAGAAACTGCCCAAGGAAAACGAGGTGTTGAGCCGTCAAATTGAGCGCCGAGCAAAGGCGTACACAATTATTGACGGACAACTTTACAAAAGGAGGACATCCGGCATCTTTCAAAGATGCGTTTCTCCAGAGGAAGGGCGGCAAATCCTTGACGAAATCCACTCCGGCGAATGTGGGCATCACGTGGCGGCAAAGGCGTTGGTCGCTAAGGCGTTTCGGCACGTATTCTTCTGGCTAACGGCTAAGGAAGATGCTATCAACATCGTCAAGACTTCCGAAGGATGTCAGTGCTACACAAAGCAGGTACACTTGCCGGCTCAGGAGCTCCGGACGATCCCTATCACTTGGCCGTTTGCGGTCTGGGGCTCGACATGGTGGGACCTTTCAAAACAGTAAGAGGAGGCTTAACTCACCTACTGGTGGCGGTCGACAAATTCACAAAGTGGGTAGAGGCAAAACCCATCAAGAAACTCGACGGAGCTACAGCTACGAAGTTCATCGTCGAGATAACTACTCGATTCGGCATACCGCATAGCATTATCACTGACAATGGCACAAACTTTGCCGTCGGTGAGCTATCGAAGTTTTGCAGCCGATCAAAAATTCGGCTCGACGTGGCATCGGTGGCACATCCGCAATCCAATGGACAGGTAGAGCGCACTAACGGCATAATTCTGCAGGGTATCAAGCCGAGGCTTGAAACTCCTTTGCATCGAGCAGCTGGCGCGTGGGTAGATGAATTGCCGGCTGTCCTATGGAGTATTCGTACTACCACAAACAGGTCAACCGGCTTCACTCCTTTCTTCCTCGTTTATGGAGTTGAAGCAGTACTGCCAACCGACATGATCCACGACTCGCCTCGAGTTGCAGCCTACGTCGAGAAAGACGCAGAAGAAGCACGTCAAGACGGCTTAGATATCCTCGAAGAAGAAAGAGAGTTAGCTCTCCAACGATCCGCCATTTATCAGCAAGATCTACGTCGCTATCAGAGCCGTAGAGTGCGGAATCGATCTTTTCGAGAAGGCGACTTAGTGCTTCGGCTTGTTCAAAACCGACAGCACAAGTTATCCCCTCCATGGGAAGGACCTTTTGTTATCAGTAAAGCACTGAAAAATGGGTCATACTATCTCCTCGACTTAAGGGATTCAAAGAAAGATCCCAGGAAGAAAGGTCGTAAGAGGAAAAGGCTTGTAGATGACGACTTAGATGAGACGAAACGTCCTTGGAACATCGCTTAGCTACGTCCTTTTTACACTTAGCAAATTCTATTATAACCATGTCAATATGATCATGAAATAAAAATTGGCTTCTCTCATGTGAAATTCGAGAATCTGTACCATCCTTTATTTCCCAATGATCTTATTGCTATCATCTGTTTACCCGAAATTACCTGTGTTGCTTGTTGGTAAACTATCTTTCATGTTGAATCCGCCTTAAGGTGATGAAAAAACAACGTTTTGCCAAATTAATGTTTGTCTGCTAGCTTTTTGCGCCGGGTTGCTTCAAAGCGTTTCGGCACCGAAAGGCGGCACTTGTTCTGAGTCTAAACAGATTGGTCATTGCGTACCCTGTTGCTCAGCAAGTTTGCTTCGCAATAGGTTTGCCGGCGCTTAAAGGCTAAGGTGTCAAGGCCAGAATAAACTGAGGCATAAAAATTGCAAATTTGCAAATATAGAAGCTGATTAACATACAACAAAAGGCTTAGTTGTTTCTAGACATATATATTGTTTGGACGGCTTTACATCTCGCCAATTACATTTTCAGGATGGCCGGCTCAGGGAGCAAGTTCGGCTCATTTAGATTTGTCCGCTTCTTTGCCGTCATCATCAGATTGGACGGGAGTTGGCGGGCATGGCACTTCCTTGAAGATGGTGGCCAGGGAGACCATATTGGCAATTTTGCTGGCGTAGCCGGAGACGGAGCGAAGGATTTTCTTGCGTTCTTGATCGTCCAGCGGCGTGCCGTCCTCCTTTTCAAGAGGAAAGCCGGATGCAACGCGCCAGGCTTCTGCCTCCGGGTAGTGCGCCATCATTAGGCCCAATGCCGTCTTTGCACCTCCACGAGCACTGGACCGCAACCATTCGTCAAAGAACGAAGTCGCCTCGTCCAGTTCGGCTTCCAAACCTGCAAGGTCCGTCAAGGGTTCGGGGTTGCCGGGAAAGAATTTCTCGACAAGCTTTCTTCCCGAAGAAAGTATCTTCGGGATAAGCTCCCCTACTTCCAAGATCCGGTCAAGCCGGTTTTCCGCTGTTAGCTCATGGCCATAACCCGCCGGGGCTGCAAAAAGGCGAAGTTCAGTTATATTTGGCTAAAACAAGAAAGCAATGAGTTTGAGTTTTTTCAAAACTTACTCAGAAGCTGGTTGTCGATAGCCAGCGATTCATCGAGGCGCTTGTCAAGCCGATCCTGGACTTCATGAAGGGCATCCTTGTGACTCTGCCTTTCTGTTTCCAGAATCTGTTCGGCTTTGGCAAGGTTCTTCTTGGCCGTCTCCAGCTCCGCCGCCATTGATTGATTAAGCTTATTCAGCTCAATGTTTTCGTTGCGGAGCCGGTCGATGCTGCCTGCGCTCTCGGCAAACTCCTTGGCTTTGGCGATGGCATCTGCAAGACAAAATGTCAGCAGTATAAAAACAAGCCTGACATTCAAAGTTAAGGATTCGGCATTTGTACCTTGGTACTGAACTCGGTCTGCCTCAAGCCCGTCGATGATGGCGTCTTTGTTCGCCAGCTCAGTTTTTAGCCGGCGCATCTCCTGGTTTCGCACACCCAAACATTTGATGGTTTCAGCGCCAATTTTTCGGTGGATCTGCGTAAGGAGTTGCTAAAGGCCTAAAGATATATTGACAAGCTAAAGTGGCTACAGGACGACATTTCATGGCTGGGGGGCTAAGCATATGCATACGCATTGACTCGGATCACTACGTCGGCTAGTTTGTATAACTTAACCCGGCATAGTGCTCGGGGGCTACTGGGGAAGATGTGTACCTGGTAGTGCTCGCGGAGAAGGGACATGCCGGCTTCAAAGCTGTCAGCAAAGTAGTTCTGCTGGTCTTCGAGGATCTCTATGACATCAAAAGTTTCATAGGCCTTGGTTTGTTCCGGTTCGTCATCCCGGAGGGTTGTTCCTTTTTTCCGGTGAAGCCGAGGTGCTTTAATGAACCGGCTCATGAATTCCGGCTTGATGTATCCCTCGTCATCGAAAGCTTCCGCCTTAATGGGAGGAAAATTCGGGGCATCATTAGCCGGAGCTTCAGCCCTTGGAGAGGAAGATTCTACTATCTTCCCCGTCATTTCCGTCCACTGTGTGGGAGGAATAATCCCGGCTCTTCCCAGAGTGGGGCCCGCCGCCATGGCGCGGGTGCTCTCCTCAATTGGGTTCGGCTCTGGGACTGAAGGAGTTGGGGGAGGAACGGCGAGAGAGGCTCTCTTCCTTGTGGCGAGCGTCTTTACTTTCAAAGGACCGCCCTTCTTTATCCTGCAAAGATAAAGGGGTAAGAATAGAAGATTCAGCAATATTGCTGAGCAAAGAAAAGATGTAATTAGCCGACTTACTTCTTGCTGGGGATGTTAAGCCCAGCGAGAGCGTCATCATCTTCGGATGACTTGGCGCCAATTGTGATTGATTGGCTCTTCCTCTTTCGGCTCTCTGCAGGAGCCGAAGAAAAGGTGACTGGCCGCTTGGTCACTTTGCTGGATGACGTGCCAGCTGACCCGGAGGTGGCAACACCGGGAATCTGATGAATAAATACCCGTCAGATTGTTAAAAATAGTCAAAATCCCTTGAAGAATTGAACTTTGGATTCGGCAAAGTACCTTTGGGGGAGGGTTGGCTGCCGTATACATTGGCAGCAACTCTTCATATTGCCGACCTTTGCCAGGCCGGGCTTTGATAAGCTTGTTGAAGCGAGCCTCAAAGAGGCCCTGCTCCAGGTCTTTTTTACTGATCCGCATGGGATCAGCATTACCCGTGTACTCGCTCATAAGGCGAGCACGATGTTGGAGAGGTTGGATCCGTCTCTTCATCCAGCAAATTATTGTATCCTCCCCAGTTAAGGGAGGAGAGCCGGAAGTTAAATCCGTAATCCTTGCCTGGATGGCGGCAAGGTCTGCCGGCATTTTCACCGGCGCCTTCGTCTTCCACGAGGGAAGGGGCGTGCCGGCTCTGTCTTCAAAGGGGGCGAGTCCCTCAAGCCTATTTGGGGGCGCCACATCTTTGCAGTAAAAGAAGGTGGATGCCCACCCCTTTGCCAAATCAACAATTGGCACCTGAGGGTACCAATCAATGTCCCGGCACATGTTGAAGCTGATGGAGCCGGCCACCAACATCTCCTTATTCATAGTTTGCCTCTTCACTAAGAAACACCTTTGGAAGAAGTCTAACCTAGGTTTTATGCCTAAGTAACCTTCAAAGAGTGCTACAAAGCCGGAGATGTATAGCAAGCTGTTGGGGGTGATGTTATGGAGCCGAAGGCCATAATGATCTAAGATCTCTATCAGAAAAGCCGAAGGCGGCAAGGACAACCCCCTAACAACGTGAGAAGAAAGAAGTACCCGTTCCTCCTTGATTGGAGTAGGAGAAGGGTCACCCAAGGCGGATCGCCAAGTCAGCGCCGACTCTGAGGACGGAAGAATGGCTCCATCGGCCACCATTCCCGTCAGCTCGCCATCGTCCACCACCGAGCAACCCCAGTTGTGGGACGGGTTGTTGGCAGCCCCTTTGTTGTTGCCAGCTTCCTCTTCCTCCTCTTCTTCGCCGGCACTAAAGCCGCTGGCTGAGGCGTCAGCGGTTGCAGAAGCGGTGGCCATCGAAGCGGCGGCTTTAGCTACGGCTTTTGCTAGGCCCACCTTGTCGCGGCCTACGACCGTGCAAATGCTCGCCGGGGCTGGGGAAGATGCAGACGTAGCGGCGTTTGGCCCGGTGTCGGCGGCGGCGGCGGTCGAGGATGCGGGACCGCGCATCGGCGGAGCCGTGTTGGGAGGCGGCGCGTCGACAACGGGAGAGCTAGGAGTACTGGACGCCATGGTCGGAGAGAGGAACTTGAGTTTGGGGAGGATGATATCTGGAGGAGCTCGGCGCTAGGGTTGCAAATGGACTGGTAGCTGCGACGAAGGCGAGGCGTCCAGCTTAAATAGGGGGCGTGCTGAGATTCGGGCAACGGTTAGGAGCCGAAGTTTCCGCCACGCGTCACAGGATCGAGCCGTTGGGGAAGTTCCTTCCCTCCGACGCCTCGATTCTCGCACGGGAAAAACGGAAGTTAGCCCCGCATTCAAAGATGCTCCTCCACTCACACAGCTGGGTCTGACATAGCCATCAAATCGACGGACGCGTGTCATTACTCGTCCAAGTGCTTTTCGGCATAAAGAGCCGGCACACTGAAATCGACAAAGCTGTTCGGCATGATTGCAGGTTTCTGGGAATGCTCCAAGACTGAAGACGGATGATGAATTTCCCGGACAACACTTTGTCGGAAGATTGAAGCCAGCCGCTGAAGTACTTGAAGCTTTCCGGGGGCTACTGTTGGGGTTATGCCGAACAGGTATCCTCACAGAGAAGACTAAAAGCCAACATACCAGGGTGGCCCATAGTGGTGGTAAGCCGGAATCCGGCTTACCGGGCGGCCCAGTATGATGAAGCGCAGGAGGCCCATTCGGCTAAGGGAAGGTTCCAGAAGCCGGCCTGCATTGCGGAAGACTTAGCCCACAAGGCAAGGCCCAAGCCGGATTAGAGTAGAACTCTGTACTTAGTCGGTTAGGTTTCCTCCTGTAAGCCCTAGGTCCGGACGCCTTTATAAGCCGGCCTACGGGACGCCTTAGGGCACGATCTCAATCTACCTTCATTGTAATCGGCGATATTGCCTTATAGTGAATTATAGCAGCACGTAGGGTTTCGCCACCGTTGCGAGATCCGAAGCTGGGTAAACCCTTTGTCATCCTGTCGCCGGAACACCCCACGTCTCCAAAACCCCTCTCTCTACCTAGCTCGATGGCACCCCTGCCGCGGCTAGATTCGACAATACCACGACAGTAAGGAAGACCCCTATTGAGTCATTTTTTTTATAAAAGGCTGATCAATGTTGAAAGGTTCATAAAATAAAATTACAAAATATCAATCCATTACTGCACGCCCTCCTTCAAGGTAGGTTTTGCTGTATGCATAACAAGAGCAAAAAAATCTTCAAAAGATATGAAAACATTTCTGAATGTCTATGTTCTGGTTGTCAAAGATAGCTTTATTTATGTGGATCCATACGCTCCAACAACCTGTGATAATAGGCTCCAACAATATAATTTCGTTTTCACAAATACTTTCTCGAACTATCACATGCCAATCCTCTCCTTATTTCCTTGGATACTCCTTTTCTCCAAGATTGTTTATGTAAAAGGGACAACTATGTCGCCAAATTAATATACATGGTCTTTATTGCCAAAATAAATTAAATATACATTATACCCCCTCCGTTCGTAAAAACAATAGATATATCTTTTTTGAAGTCAAACAATATATAGTAGAAAAATATCAACGATTAGAATATTATATTGATATAATATGGAAATGTATTTATATGTATCGAATAAGATTTGGTTTGATTCTTAAGGTTGCTAGTTTTTCTAAAAGTTTGGTCAAACTTTATATGGTTCGAATTTTGACAACTTACCATAGTTAAAAAACGGACAAGTGACCAAACCGATGAGTGTACACGATTCCCTCCATGATTCATATATTAAATTAGATAATGTTATATATGTATGCTACTAATTCGTTGGTGAGAGTTAATAAATTCGAAAATTAGTCTACTAGTTTGGCAAAAACATGCGCATACACCATTGGCATGCCCAGAAGGTGTTTTCTTGACGTGAAACGGAATGCCCAGGAGGCCTTTTGAATTGATGTCGTGGAGTTTTTTTGCGTGTATTTTTTTTTTTCGGGGATGTCGTGGAGTTCGCCCGATCAAATCCTTGCCAAGGCGATATTAACTTTCCGGCGGACTGATGCTGGATTGCTTCCCATACGACAGTACTGGCCCTATCGGACGCCTAATGATGGGCTGAACGTGAACAACCTAACCATACCATAGTTGTGTCGTTTTTTTTTTGAACAGGGGAGGTCCCAGAGGGACCTAGAAGCTTGTATTCATAGCGGTGGCATAATACAACAAGGACCAACAGAAATGAGGAATTACAAACAGATCCAAACATTTTGCGCTAAGGACCCTAGGGCTAGAAGAAGGAACGCCATCAGGTCCAGCTCCATGGCCACCGCATCGAAAAAGCTTGCCGCAGTCAAACACTCCACCACCGGGGACATAACCACTTGGGGTGGAGCACCGGGAGCCAGCTGCAGCAAAGCCGAAGGGCCTCCAAGTAGGCACAACGGCTTGGAGGTTGATGAACACCGTCAATCGCCGGCCGGAAGTGGCCGAAGCCGACGAAGCGGGCGGGAGGAGTCGCCTTTCAACCATCCCAGATGGTAGCCGACGCAGAGCCACCATGGTTGACCTCCCAGGAGCTCAAATTTAGAGAAATTTAGAGCCCGTGATAATGGGGGGCCCTGTTCCGTCACGGCCTGGTTGCCATCGAATTCCCTATATATTACAGTAGACTCCTATGCGTATACGTCCACAGCTAACTCGACTTAGTTTTTTTTTCATGTTGGTGATAGAACCTAGCTTGATTCTCCCACGACACTACACGAAATCTCAAGGAGGAGATATCGAACGACTTTGGGTGATGACTTTGGTAACTAGTGTAAAATTTTGCAAAACCAGATTAATTAACCGTGGCGGTAGTTCTGACATAAATATTAACCATGTCAAGGAAAAAAACAAATACACAAGGTAGAAGGAAGAAGCAACGACCTATCACGTGAGGGGAACATAACACATTGTTCCCGGCCCGCCCGGCCTGACAAAAGTTGCAGCGCACCAACGAACCACATCACGTGCTGACGCAGCCCGCCTCGTCCCTTTCCTTTCCGTTAAAAAGCCCCTTGACCTACCATCACGTACTACTCACTTACTCACCTCACCACCAATGAAATTGCATGTATACTTGCAGTCACTCTTCTCCACGGAGCCACAGGCACATCACTGCTAAAAATGTACTCAGATGAAGCTCAGAGCAAGAGATGAAATGTTTCGATTATTTCCGAATTTTTCAACAGATTTCATTATTTATTTCTGATGACAAAAGAAAAGATCCATATATAAACTACAGAAAGCAAGCAAGGTGGATACCAACAAAATAGTACATGAAGAAATTGCGAAAGAGGCAAGGGAAAGGAATTTGCATGCAAAATTAAGCAGATCGATCGAGGTAATCAAAGCAAGCGGCTTGATTGCTAGCTTGGCCGGCCTCGGATCCATGCATCCGTAGTACGTCGTCGAAGAACACCGAAGCTAGCTAGCCTAGCCTAGCCTAGCCCAGCCGCTCTGGCGGGCGAGAGTCGGTCAACACACGCCGTAGTCGCGGTACATGTGCTCCGCCGCGCCGCCGCCGCCCTGCCCCGACGACGCCGACACGACGCCGCCGCCGACGCCGCGGATGTGGACGAGCTCGTTCTGGCGGCGCAGCTCCATGACCTTGCGGTGGGAGTTGGAGTGCTGCGTAAGCACGAACGTGGGGCTCGCCGCCGGCCGGTACTCCGGCACCAGCCTCCCGGACTTGTACCGCACCCCGCACGCGTTGCACAGCGTCTTGGGACCCAGCGGCCCCGTCCGCCACTGCGGCGTCTTCTCCGACGCGCAGTGGGTGCACCGCCGCACGCCGCCCTCGCCATTGTCCCCTCCTCCTTGTCCTACGTCGACGCTGAGGTTCTTCTTCCCGACGAGGCCGCCACCTAAAGAGCGCCCCGGCTTCGAGTTAGAAAGGTCCGAGGAAGACGACGACGAGGACGGCGAGGGGTTGCGCGGCGCGAGGGCGTGCCACGCGGCCGCGGCCGCGGACACCGCACGCGACCGCTTGCTACGCGCACCGCGGGCGCCAGTGGCCGCCGAGCCGGAGTTCTCCTGTCCCGAGACTGCCTGTCGGCCACCGCCGCCGTTCCTCGCGGCGGCAGCCATCGCCGCTTGCACGGCCGGCGGGTAATTGGGGATGTCAGGGTAGGAGTCGTCCACGAAATTGGACAGCCACTCAAGCTCCGCAGCTTCCTCAGTCTGCACACATCGAAGAATTGCTCATCAGTTTGTTGTTTAGCTACCTAGTAAAGCTAGAATCCTACTCTAGTAGATCTCATGATTCTCATCCAACAGCTCCTTAATTCTCTACTTTTCTTCGGAGATTAAGATCGGGATGTAATACACGTACTACGATCGAACAGTTAACTAACTGGGGGTTTAAGTTAACACTAGTCATGCTTACCGGGACCGGCAGGTAAAACTCGTCGGCGAAGGAGGAGAGGTTGAACGACGCCACGTTCTGGTTATGATGCGACGAAGAGGCCGCCGGAGCAGCAGCAGGCGGGGTCGGCGGCGCTTCGCTCTTCACGACTACCTGGCCGTGGTAGTGCCCGCCGCCATTGCCGCCACCGGCGCCGGGGAAGAAGTCGTGCGCGCCGAGGTGGGACGAGAGGTCGAGCATCTCGTCGACGCGCATATGGTCGTCGCCCGCGGCCGCGCCAGGGGCGCCGTAGAAGTGGTAATGCTGAGGCTGCGAGTGGGAGTTGGAGAAGGTGGCGTGGTGGTGGTGGTGGTTCATCTGCGAGGCGGCGGCGGAGGCTGGCTGCGCGTGGTGGTAGTGCGCTCCCATGCCGAGCTCCATGCCCAAGGCTGCCTCCCACTCCGCTGCCATGCTGCTGCTAGCTAAGCTTAATTATACCGGCCGGATCGAACTGGGAAGCGCAGCGCAGCGAGTGGCTGGAAGGAAATCCAACGAGCAGAGAAGCTAGCTAGCAAGCAGTAATGGCGGAAGTGGTACTGAGCCGAGCTGCCGGTAGCAGTGAGTGAGAGTGAGAGAGAGAGAGGAGGCAGTGTGCTGTAGCTCCTGGCTGGCTGCCGGCACACAAGCTGCTAAGCTAAGCTAAGCTCTGGAGAGCTGCAATCGCGCACCAGTAACAAGAAAGCCGCCGAAGCAAAACCATTAATATAGGAGAGGGAGCAAGCTAGGCAGGGCCGGGGAGAGGTGAGAGAAGAGACGATCGATGACGAGCACATGAAAAACGAACCGGGAGCTGAGCTAGCTGGTAACTTATGAGCTACTACTATACTGGTAGCTTGTGCGGGGAGGCACAGTGAAGAAGAGCGCCAGCTGCTAGCTAGCTAGTGCAAGGTTGAGTGAGGTGCAACCCAGCAGGTCAGGACCCATGCACTGCACTGCCCGTACTCTGTACTCACACTCACTCACTCATATGCCTGCACGCGTGGCCCACCGGCCTGGCTCTGGCTAGCCACTCATCGCACGTCACACAATCATTGTGAGCTCGTCGTTACTTTCACCGTGGTCGACCCATCAGTTTAATCCTCGGGTTCGGTTAGTTACTACACATGCTAGCTAGCTCTCTCACCTTATCATGTTGGTGTACATGGTGGGGCACCTGGTTGCAGTTGCAGGACACTGTGACAAGCTGTAGTTTGTCAGGCACCAGCGTCTCTTACTACGACGTGCGTGGGCCCACGCCTGTTCACCACCATAACGGTCTCATCGATTAACATTTGGCCACCAGCTAGCTAGCGAGCGAATTTCTTTCCTGACCACCACCACGTAATTTCCTGGCCACATGACTTGCTGCCAGGACGTACTGTTACGGAAACTCGTTTTTGCTACGAGTACGGGGTGACACTATGCATATATGTATCTCGATTAAGATGTTCTCATGTCTCAGTCATTAACCGGTGCTAGCCAAGTAGCCATCTCATTCAATCTTGATCACACCCATATATCGGAGCCATCGGACGGCTCAGTGTGTCTGGATTTTGTCTTGAGAAGACGTATGATTTAGATTCCGACAAATAACTATTTCTAAGTCACTGATGGAGAATCATCCGGCAAATGCAAAGAGAAAATCTTGACTGAGTGAGCAGAGTTGAGTGGGTCTAATCGAGCATTTTTTGCTTCCATCCCACCCGCACCGATGGCAAGGCCGCAACGCGAGAGGTGGTAGTATAGCTTAAACACCCAATTAATAGACGGCCAATAATCCAATACAATACTGCTCCGATGGTCCCATCCAACAGTGGTAACATGGAGTCCTCTGCAAAATCTAGGATTTATGCAAGTGTAAGGGAATATTATATAAGTCTTTCTCGGACGACGGCTCTATCAACAGCTAGAACGTTGAGGAATTTCTAACTCGACCGAGACATGGTATATATACGGAAAATCCAAGTCCATTCACACATATATTCAGCGTCTCTCCGATCACAATTCCCGTATCTTTCTAAAAAGTTGTAGCACCATATTCTCGTAGAAACCAGGCATGTCGACGGACGTCCGTATAAATGCAATTGCAATCTTCATTCCACAGTAAAAAAGTCTCCAACGGACCTCAGTCCGTGTTATCCGCCGGACAGTCTCACTTGCATCCTTCGTAGAAACTGATAAATGACTTGAAATTGAACCCTATGTTCATCAGTGCCCGGTAGGAATTACATGTGCATGTCATCTATCCATCATAGGGAGTTGTACTTACTGGTTGGTTGACTCTTGTATATATACTCATCATCTTTTACGTCATCCAGGGTCAACGCTGCGGAGGATATATGCATCTTATATCTGCTGCAATTTGGAGAGTGAACGGAGCTGATGTCACGGCGACTCCGGGCCGGCAGACGCATAGGAGGCAGTGAATGGCAGCTTCGCTTCTGCCGATCGATCGATCACCTCGACGCATGCACCGCGCGACGGCCGGCGAGCGTGTACGTTAAAAATGCGAGCGATGGACGGAGGAAGTGGCCGGTGGGAATCGGGCCTCGGCCGGGCGGGGGACATGCGCGAGGAGAGCGAGCACGCACGCACGCACGCACCCAGCAGAAGTGGCGGAATGGCATCGAATCACGTGAGGGCGGGCGACGAGGATCCCGAGGCGCGGGCGTCCGGGTGGGTGGTGGGGGGAATCGATCGTCGCCGGCACGTGCTTCCTCGTGCCTGGCCCCCATGCAAGCACGTGACGCCACTGACGATCCCCACTTTTTATTTACTCCTCCTCCTTTCTCCTCCTTGTTCATACTCTATCTTTCTTACTAGCTAGCTTAACTAGGTTAGCACGAAGCATCATCCGTCCGTCCGTCCCTCCATGATCGGGCTACTCACATAGCTAGCTAGCCTGAGGGCGAACTGAATTGGTCGTTAGTTTCAATTCGTGGATGGCGACATGCTTGATGTGATGTGATCCCGATCGAGCTGATTCGTTCTTCCGTTAAAACAACAGCTCTGAATAATTTGTTATCCCTGCCTGCGCAGCGGTACTACTACAGTGGTTAGTACTAGTACTGTAATAATAATAAAAGAGGAAGAACGATCGATAGAGACCGGAAATGCCAGCGAAGATATAACATGCGCCCCTGCTTCCGGTGCTCAGCCATATATACAGTACTAGAGAATAGATATATATATATATAAACCTGCAGCAGCTAGCTAGCTGCTTTGGCTGGCTGAGCTCTGACACAAGCACACCTCCCTTGCCTGCCGGCCGGTGCGTCCTAGTGCTGGTGGTGGGTCGTCCTGCTCCTGCTCCTGCCACTGCCAGTTGGAACCTGCAGGCTGAACGAACCTATCTTCGATCGATCGTCGAGGTAGTACTGGTACTGGTAGCAGCTTCTTCATAATTATTACCACTCCGTTATTATACTCGTGTCGTCCCTCCATTGCGTTCCAGGGCAAGTAACCTTGCTGTTACAGTGTATAGAAATTACCCAAGGCCGGGAGCAGCATGCATGTGCATCCATGGAATAGTATAGTACTACTGTGGCAACTGTGCTGTGTTACGGCTGGCTGGCATGCAGTTACAGCCATGGACCGAGCAGCCATATCTCTAGTTAATTACTCCCTAGGTAAAATGGAAACAGTGAAGGGAATGAAGGGTTGACGTCAAGGCAACGTGGAGTGTCTGTGAACGAACGCGCTCGCGCTCGCGCTCATGCATGCACCTCTCTTTCCTCCCTCCCCGTTTACTTTCGCCTCCCCATCCGCCGCTGCTTCACCGTTAGCTCTAAAGCCATTATTCGAGTGCCCCTCCCTCCCCCGCCGTACGTACTCTTGTTTATTCCTTCATCACTGGTGCCGAGCAGACATATCCATCCGTATTCCATCCATCATGGGCAAGCAGTACGTATACGTACTTGCCTTGCGGTCAAGTATTTATTTATTTACCAATACTGTACCAGGCAGTCACTCACGTACTGTAACACGACATGCAATAATTCTTTCTAGCGGCACCTAGCAAGTTGCCGCCTAGTGCATCATGGATCAACTCATTAATTCATCTCTCTCCATCCCTTTCACCCCCCGCAAAATGGTCGGGAGGCCGGCCGGAGGACGGGCGGTTAAGATTCATTGAGGCATATGGTAATTGCATGCATATATACATGGTTGCCACGTACCGCCCTAGATAGCCCTGGACCCTGGTACACGATCGACACGTACCTCTTCACTCAGTTCAAGAATACGTCGTGGCTTCAAGACTTCATGTAAGTTTTGTTGAGAGAAAAGGTAACATGTAGGAGGATTATGGAGTTTTGGCACCCGAGAGCAGCATATGCTTTTGGTTTAAAAAATGTTTTCGAAATGTATTTTGATATGTCAAAAAATGCCGCGCGTACGTCTTGATGTTCTATGTGCTCACAAGAGTCGTTACACGGAAAACCGGAAATTTTTGTGTCGTGTGGAAAAAAGACAAAATTCAGAACTAAAAAAGGCTTTTCACGAGACTTCTATTTTTTCTTTTTATATAGGTCACAGAAAATGTCGGTTTTTCGTGAAACTTGATATGCCCTTGTAGAATATCGAGATATACACGCAAAAAAATTCTCAGATTTTTTTTTTGACATTTTAAGATGACATACGCTCCCATGTGCCGTAATGAATTTCCCCGATGTAGGCATGTACGATGCTCTCTAGCAAAAGGTACCAAGTAGTTGCATCATGCGTGCAAGTACCACTAGCTACTATAGTATATATGTTGATCAAAAGGAAAGACCTACTAGCTAGACATTGGTTTAGTACGAGTAGTAGTAGTGAAAGAACACGATAACGCATAATAACTCTCTCGATCCATCCATCGAACGCGAACGGTCGAAAACAAATGTGGACAATAAACGTTGGGTCGACGATCGACGAACGATTGCACCGCGCGCCAAGACACCACATTTTGTCGCCGGAACGTACGACCTGCTCCGGCCGGCCAGGCAAGAGATCAAAGGACGATCAGACGATGATGATTAATTAGCAGCATATATGTGTGAGAGTAGGAATTAGACGACGACAGTGTTCCAAGACACGCGACATGCATGCCAACATCGTACTTACGCTGCTAGGTACCCGATGCATCATGGATATGAACAAAACCCCAAATTAAATCCAACTGGTTTCATAAGTTTAATTAGCAGCTCTGGCAGGTATATATATTGCACTGTACTCTGTACTCCTACTACATGTGTGTTGTGGAACTGAGCAGGAAGCTTCCTGCTGAGCGCCTGCGACGAACGAACAATCGAGTTGATTAGACGGGAGTACGTACGTACGTACGTACATCGCGGTGATTAGTTAACTGATGGATGTTGTTGTACTGGCCTGTGGTAGTTGGGTAACTAGACAGACGGCAATATGCGTCGGATAAACTTTTGGGGGTTTTCTGACACGGGCTAGCTGTAAAACACATGATTAATGGGAGGAGGAAGAGGAGGAAGAGGCGTCTCTTTCGGGCTCTGACACCCCCCTGCACGGCAGCACGTGGTGGTAGCTTTCCGGGTAGGCCAGGCCGTACCACTGCCACGTGTCGGTTGGCGCCCGGGCAGCGCTGCCTGTGCCGGCCCTGCCGACGTTAAGGACCACGCCCGCTTGCAGCGCAGCCCACACAAGCATGGAGGCAGGAAATGCACATTTTGCCTATCGGTTAATAATCAATTTTATCGGATGTCTCCGAAGGAACTATCGGTTAATAATCAAGTTCGTCTGCATTTTCCACCGTTTGCCTGCAATGGTACGAGTTGGCAGGTCCATTAGTTTGCAAGAACGAGCTTCTCCAAATGACGCTCCCAATAACAGGTCCGACAACGACACACGTTAGACGTATTGGGCTGGCCGCACGCACACAGTAGTTATAATATAATTATTTTAAAAATATAGAATTAGCAAATGCAACTAATCCGATCATATTTCACTTAAACCTAGTTTATTTTTCAAGCTTTCATACGAAACTTAAACTCAACCTTAGCATAAAGTTCATCCGCCATAGTCGAAACATAGCTATTCTTCATCGGGGTCAATGATGATCCCGACACAATTGGCATGGTGACAGCTAGCGGTGGTCGAGGTGGCGGCGGTGCCATGGCCGGGAAATACTAGGGGTGATAAGGATCAACGTGATTGAAAGAACAAACGATGTCCCGGATGTCGCCTAGAGGGGGGGGGGGGGGGGGGGTGAATAGGCGATTAACACCTTTTCTATTTAAGGGCTTGATAATTGCGGAATAAAACTATGTGTTTAAATTAACAAGCCAACAACCTAAATTACTAGGTTTACCTATGTGCACCAACAACTTATGCTAAGCAAGGCAAGCAACAAGGTGATAGCAAGATAAATAACTTCAAGCACGAAGGCTATCACAATGTAAATTGCATAAGTAAAAGCTCGGGTATAGAAATAACCGAGGCACGCGGAGACGAGGATGTATTCCCGAGTTCCTCCTTGTTAAGGGAGTACGTCTCGTTGGAGGGGTGTGAGCTCGCCACAAGAGGCCTACTCAAGATGCCACAAAGGCCTCACCCTATTCTCCGATGAACCTCACCCAAGGGATTGGTTCACCTTCCACTATCGGAATCCTTCGAGGCAGATTCCGGAGCCCTTTACAAATTCTCTTGGGGCACACACCCACAACTCAATTGGGGGCTCCCAAATTCGTGCCGAAGCTTCACAACTCGAAGTCTTCGCGGCACCTCCAACCGTCTAGGGTACACAATGCACCCAAGAGGCAACAAGCTCTTGGGAACACAATGCACCCAAGAGTAACAAGCTTCTCAACCTTCAACTTCACGTATCACCGTGGAGAGAGCAACCCGATGCAACTAATGCAAGAGGCAAGAACACACAAAGTGATCAAGTCCTTCACTCTCAAATTCCAACCAAGCAACAAATGCTTTGGGGGAATAAGAGAGGAAGAACAAAGGGGATGAACACAAAGTAACCCCAAAATCTAGATCCACTAGTTCCCCTCACTTAGAGGAGATTTTGATTGGTGGAGTTGTAGATCTAGATCTCCTCTCTTGAATCCCTAAATTTGGGCAAGAATCATTGGAGGGATTGAGAGGAATCAAAGCTTTGGAGGTCAACAATGGAGGAGTGAGAGAAGCTCCAAAACTTGGGAACCATTGGGGAAGAAGACCCCTTAAATAGGTCCCCACCAAATCCAACCGTTGGGGGCTGTTTTTCCTGCGCGGGCCGGAAATTCCGGCACTTACCCCGGAATTTCCGGACCCCCCGGAGCGACCCGGACGCCCTGGGAAGCTCTCTGGACATGGTCCGGAACTTTGGGCCGGAAATTTGGCCGGAAATATCCGGGGGGCCGGAAATTCCGGCCTAAGGACCGGAACTTCCGGCCCTGTGAAAACTGCAAAAAGTGCAAAACGAAAACAGACATATCTCTCGCATTCGGACTCCGTTTTCGATGATCTTGGACTCGTTGGAATCATAACAACAAGCTCTACAAGAATATACAAAGAAACATCATAGTCCAAAAGGGAGCATAAAACCAAATGGGAAAAAGGTAAAGCCATTCTATTAAAGAACAACCGGTAAATCTTCCAATATCAAGAACCCAACAAGTTTTTCATCCGGACTCCGTTTTCGATGATCTTGGGCTCGTTGTACTCGCAACGAAAAGCTCTACAAGATCATGCAGAGAAACATCATTGTCCATCATAATATTATAAAAGCAAATGGGAAAAGGTAAAAGCTCCTTTTCGCAAACCGAAAAAACCAAATCTTTTGCAAATGAAGTCCGAATGAAATAAAACCAATTTTGTTGAAAAGAGGACGACAAATGCTACCTTTGAAAAAAGCAAACAAGCAAAGGAGATTTTGCAAAGAAATGGAAGAGATAAATCTTCCGCACGGATGAACCGGCAAAGTCTCCAATACCGAAACCGCAATAGAAGACGCATATGAAAATCGTTTTCGGTGAACTTAGCTTTGTCATGACAAGCACGGCAAGCACCAAGACCACACCACGATAAGAGACAAATAAGAAGCAATAAAGATGATTGCATGGATGCAAAGGTTTGTGCTCTCTACGACAATACGATCATGATACTCGGTCGAGAGCCCCTCTTAATAGTACGGTTATCTATCCTATAATCCGGCCTCTCACTAAACAACATGAGACCGGTAAAATAGAAACCCTATCAAGATCATACCTTTGCCTTGCGCATTAATCCACTTGAGGTCGATGAAGACGATCTTCATCCCCTCAAGACGAACCACCGATTGCGCTTCGGTGAAGATTCACATGTTGCTCCCCCATACACCAAGAAGGGAGAGGCACCTCTTCGGCATATCTTCACATGGACTAGAGTGTTGACCAACACGCACTTAGCCTTGATCAACACCAACTCTTCTTCCCTTAGCTCTAACTCCAACAAATGGAGCTCAAGCAATGCAAATGGACACACCAAGCAATGCAAATGGACACACCTATGAATATAGCTCAATGCAAACATTAGTCCATAGAGATTGTCATTAATTACCAAAACCATGCATGGGAGCAACCATGCACTTTCAGTGATCCAAAGGGTTTTTAGGCCCGATCTTTCACGGCGAACCAAGAACAACAACGTTAGATTAATAAAATCAATCTCACGCAATGCAGCAAGAACAGATCAACTTGATCAGCAATCAAAAACCAGCGGATACACATGTTCGGCTACCCATCTTGGGAGGAACCTCACGACAAACTTAACTTGAAAATTCTGAACTCCCTAAACCTAGCCGCCGGCTCCTTTATTTATAGGAGGCCAACACCTAGTCGGTTGGACAGGCCCAAACCGAGACAAACACGACTCCTAACCGAATTGGACTATGACTCATAGAAACCGGCCTATTATAGGCTCGGCCTTAACACAAGTGGCACGCAGGCCTAATTAACACAACCTTAGACAAATTACATGCATTTTAATAGCCTATCCTAGAGTGTCAACCGACCGTCACAATGCCCAGCACGATGCCCTCATCATTCTCCCCTTCTTGGAAAGGCGTTGTCCTCAACGCCGGAAGGTCTTCTCCAGCGTCTTGTGACTTCAAAATCTGCAACATCAAACTGGTGGTGTTCTGAAATTGGGCTTCACCTCATCTTCTGAAGGTACCTCAACAGAGAAGAGTCCAAACTTGATAATAAGTGGAGGTGGTGGCGCAATGGCAGGAATAGCAGAAATCCTCCCCTCAGCATCCCCCCAACTTGAATGGAAACCGTCCTCGGTTTTCCCTTGATGCTTTGGACCTTTTTCTCCACAACAGCTAGTTGCACCTTGATATCTTTGTCAAGCATAGGATGCAGCACATGACGACGCCCCTTATGCCACAAAGAATACACATTAGAGTGCCCATCATGCCTGGAATGCTTGTCAAACTTCTACGGTCGTCCTAGCAACACTTGGCATGCATCCATAGGCAACACATCACATACACCCGTGTCCTCATAATTACCTACAGAAATTTTCAGGCGCACCTTATGTGTTACCTTTAGCTTCCCTGAATTATACAACCACTCAACGCAATGTGGTTGTGGGTATTTCCATGTAGGCAAAGAGAGAGCATCCACCAAATCCTTGCCAACAATATTGGTATAGCTACCACCATCAATAATCAGCTTGCAAGGTGTATCTTTGACGATGCATTGGGTCTGAAAAATATTCCAGCGCTGCCCTTATCCTTCAATGCGAACTTTTGGTACACGTTGCACCATCAGATTTTGTAGATGAGCAGCAACTTCATACCCATTGACTGAAACTGTATCATCCGCCTTAGATTTCTCACTAGATGGCTCATCAATTTTCTCGTCATCATTAGCAGAAACATAACCATCTTCTGTGAGCAGCACCCTCTTTCTATTAGGGCATTCACGCCTCATATGTCCTCTACCACCACAAGTAAAACTCTCCACCTTGGCGGAAGACTGAGTGGATTGAGCTGTGGACATTTCAGATTTTGGCGCCTCAGAAAATTTATTGGAGCGTGTAGACGGTGCTGGCTGAGCACTAGAACCAACAGCCGCATTATTGGAACGACGCCATGTATGGACAGGAGATGCAGAAAGTGTCGGGGCTGTAGCTTGACGTCGTTTGATTTGTTGCTCCGCACGGGCAGCTTGGTGCACAAGATCCTAAAGGTTATAATAGATGATCATCTCCACGCGATCTTGTATCTCAATGTTCAGACCACTAAAGAACCGAGACATTGTGGCCTCCGGGTCCTCCGTTGTACCTGTACGAATCATCAACAACTCCATCTCTTTATGATACTCATCCACATATTTTGTACCTTGATTGAGTTGCTGCAATTTATTGTACATCTCGCGCATGTAGTTTTCAGGAACAAAACTCCGTCGCATGAGTTCTTTCATACCTCTCCATGATGTGGGACGATTGTGCATACGCAAAATTTGGCTCCACCAAGTCAGAACATAACCAGAGAACTCAATAGCTGCGAGTTGAAGCTTTCTCTCCTTAGTGTAATGGTGGGTGGAAAAAATATGATCCAGGCGCATCTCCCACTCCAAAAAATCCTCAGGACTGCCCGAGCCAGAGAAAGGTGGTATGGAAATTTTTACACGCCCAATACCATCATCCAAAGGAACACGTGCAACATGACCAATGCGAAGAGCAGCTGCGGGACGACCATCGAAGGTGCATTGTTGGGGTGCACATCCGGCATCGTCCTCTAAATCAGCGTAAACGCCTCCCTGTACCGGTACCACGGGACGGCGAAAACGACCGTCAGCGTGCCCATCGCGCCGTGGTAACTCATCTTGCAACGTAGCAGCAGGAGGAGGTTCCGCTCGCACCGACAGGTTTATGACGTTATCCGCCAACGCATCGAGCCTACTAGTGATGGCCTCAAATTTGCTGTTTAACCTCTCCTCCAAAGCATCCGTACAATTCTTGATATAAACGCAGGTTTTGTCAAACCCCTTGCGAACATTGACAGAAAGATCATTAGCATAAACCGGAAGAGCAACCTCCTTCAGCTTAGCAGCGGTGGCAGCAGTCGAATTGTCTCCAATCTCGGAATTCCCCATGACGGATGGCGCTGAATCTGAACTAAATTGTCAGCAGAAATAGCCAATCACAGCTCAAACATCAACTTTAATTCTCTGCTCGTCACGCGTGGAAACAGCCGATCGCCGGAATGCAAAAGCTGTCGATGGCCGGCAACAAACTTGAGATCGCTGTAGCTTGTAAATATTGCGAGCCAAAACGATCACGTAATTCTCCGATGTAATAAGCTGAATCCAGTTTATGTACGTGGCCACTTGATATTAATTAAACCACCTAGGAACACGTGTCCAAGTAGTACTCCAATAAGGCAATAAGGCCACCGATCAGAACAGGAAACGATCGACACTGAAAGTAACGAACGATGGATGGAGATCGACCGATCGATGCTTCAGCTGCCAAACCTAGCGCCACTCAGATAGATATCGTCGCGGCGGCAGGAGCTCCAAATCCTTCTCGACTAGCACCAGCAGATCGTAACTTCAAACTCGAACGAATCGGAAGCAGCGTCTCCACGATCACAATCTTCCAATCAACAGAACCGGTGTGTTGGGTAGTAGCCTCCGGCAGTAAGTCTCCACTAGGATAATTCTCAGAACGAACTCGTCGTGAGAAACCCGACGAATCTGATACCAAGATGATAAGTATCAACGTGATTCAAAGGGTTTTTAGGCCCGATCTTTCACGACGAACCAAGAACAGCAACATTAGATTAACAAAAATCAATCTCATGCAAGGCAGCAAGAACATATCAACTTGATCAGCAATAAAAAACCAGCGGATACACATGTTCGGCTACCCATCTTGGGAGGAACCTCACGACAAACTTAACTTGAAAATTCTGAACTCCCTAAACCTAGCCGCCGGCTCCGTTATTTATAGGAGGCCAACACCTAGTCAGTTGGACAGGCCCAAACCGAGACAAACACGACTCCTAACCGAATTGGACTATGACTCATAGAAACCGGCCTATTATAGGCTCGGCCTTAACACAAGTGGCACGCAGGCCTAATTAACACAACCTTAGACAAATTACATGCATTTTAATAGCCTATCCTAGAGTGTCAACCGACCGTCACAATGCCCAGCACGATGCCCTCATCATTCTCCCCTTCTTGGAAAGGCGTTGTCCTCAACGCCGGAAGGTCTTCTCCAGCGTCTTGTGACTTCAAAATCTGCAACATCAAACTGGTGGTGTTCTGAAATTGGGCTTCACCTCATCTTCTGAAGGTTCCTCAACAGAGAAGAGTCCAAACTTGATAATAAGTGGAGGTAGTGGCGCAATGGCAGGAATAGCAGAAATCCTCCCCTTAGCATCCCCCCAACTTGAATGGAAACCGTCATCGGTTTTCCCTTGATGCTTTGGACCTTTTTCTCCACAACAGCTAGTTACACCTTGATATCTTTGTCAAGCATAGGATGCAGCACATGACGACGCCCCTTATGCCACAAAGAATACACATTAGAGTGCCCATCATGCCTGGAATGCTTGTCAAACTTCTACGGTCGTCCTAGCAACACTTGGCATGCATCCATAGGCAACACATCACATACACCCGTGTCCTCATAATTACCTACAGAAATTTTCAGGCGCACCTTATGTGTTACCTTTAGCTTCCCTGAATTATACAACCACTCAACGCAATGTGGTTGTGGGTATTTCCATGTAGGCAAAGAGAGAGCATCCACCAAATCCTTGCCAACAATATTGGTATAGCTACCACCATCAATAATCAGCTTGCAAGGTGTATCTTTGACGATGCATTGGGTCTGAAAAATATTCCAGCGCTGCCCTTATCCTTCAATGCGAACTTTTGGTACACGTTGCACCATCAGATTTTGTAGATGAGCAGCAACTTCATACCCATTGACTGAAACTGTATCATCCGCCTTAGATTTCTCACTAGATGGCTCATCAATTTTCTCGTCATCATTAGCAGAAACATAACCATCTTCTGTGAGCAGCACCCTCTTTCTATTAGGGCATTCACGCCTCATATGTCCTCTACCACCACAAGTAAAACACTCCACGTTGGCGGAAGACTGAGTGGATTGAGCTGTGGACACTTCAGATTTTGGCGCCTCAGAAAAATTATTGGAGCGTGTAGACGGTGCTGGCTGAGCACTAGAACCAACAGCCGCACTATTGGAACGACGCCATGTATGGACAGGAGGTGCAGAAAGTGTCGGGGCTGTAGCTTGACGTCGTTTGATTTGTTGCTCCGCACGGGCAGCTTGGTGCACAAGATCCTAAAGGTTATAATAGATGATCATCTCCACGCGATCTTGTATCTCAATGTTCAGACCACTAAAGAACCGAGACATTGTGGCCTCCGGGTCCTCCGTTGTACCTGTACGAATCATCAACAACTCCATCTCTTTATGATACTCATCCACATATTTTGTACCTTGATTGAGTTGCTGCAATTTATTGTACATCTCGCGCATGTAGTTTTCAGGAACAAAACTCCGTCGCATGAGTTCTTTCATACCTCTCCATGATGTGGGACGATTGTGCATACGCAAAATTTGGCTCCACCAAGTCAGAACATAACCAGAGAACTCAATAGCTGCGAGTTGAAGCTTTCTCTCCTTAGTGTAATGGTGGGTGGAAAAAATATGATCCAGGCGCATCTCCCACTCCAAAAAATCCTCAGGACTGCCCGAGCCAGAGAAAGGTGGTATGGAAATTTTTACACGCCCAATACCATCATCCAAAGGAACACGTGCAGCATGACCAATGCGAAGAGCAGCTGCGGGACGACCATCGAAGGTGCATTGTTGGGGTGCACATCCGGCATCGTCCTCTAAATCAGCGTAAACGCCTCCCTGTACCGGTACCACGGGACGGCGAAAACGACCGTCAGCGTGCCCATCGCGCCGTGGTAACTCATCTTGCAACGTAGCAGCAGGAGGAGGTTCCGCTCGCACCGACAGGTTTATGACGTTATCCGCCAACGCATCGAGCCTACTAGTGATGGCCTCAAATTTGCTGTTTAACCTCTCCTCCAAAGCATCCGTACAATTCTTGATATAAACGCAGGTTTTGTCAAACCCCTTGCGAACATTGACAGAAAGATCATTAGCATAAACCGGAAGAGCAACCTCCTTCAGCTTAGCAGCGGTGGCAGCAGTCGAATTGTCTCCAATCTCGGAATTCCCCATGACGGATGGCGCTGAATCTGAACTAAATTGTCAGCAGAAATAGCCAATCACAGCTCAAACATCAACTTTAATTCTCTGCTCGTCACGCGTGGAAACAGCCGATCGCCGGAATGCAAAAGCTGTCGATGGCCGGCAACAAACTTGAGATCGCTGTAGCTTGTAAATATTGCGAGCCAAAACGATCACGTAATTCTCCGATGTAATAAGCTGAATCCAGTTTATGTACGTGGCCACTTGATATTAATTAAACCACCTAGGAACACGTGTCCAAGTAGTACTCCAATAAGGCAATAAGGCCACCGATCAGAACAGGAAACGATCGACACTGAAAGTAACGAACGATGGATGGAGATCGACCGATCGATGCTTCAGCTGCCAAACCTAGCGCCACTCAGATAGATATCGTCGCGGCGGCAGGAGCTCCAAATCCTTCTCGACTAGCACCAGCAGATCGTAACTTCAAACTCGAACGAATCGGAAGCAGCGTCTCCACGATCACAATCTTCCAATCAACAGAACCGGTGTGTTGGGTAGTAGCCTCCGGCAGTAAGTCTCCACTAGGATAATTCTCAGAACGAACTCGTCGTGAGAAACCCGACGAATCTGATACCAAGATGATAAGTATCAACGTGATTCAAAGGGTTTTTAGGCCCGATCTTTCACGACGAACCAAGAACAGCAACATTAGATTAACAAAAATCAATCTCATGCAAGGCAGCAAGAACATATCAACTTGATCAGCAATAAAAAACCAGCGGATACACATGTTCGGCTACCCATCTTGGGAGGAACCTCACGACAAACTTAACTTGAAAATTCTGAACTCCCTAAACCTAGCCGCCGGCTCCGTTATTTATAGGAGGCCAACACCTAGTCAGTTGGACAGGCCCAAACCGAGACAAACACGACTCCTAACCGAATTGGACTATGACTCATAGAAACCGGCCTATTATAGGCTCGGCCTTAACACAAGTGGCACGCAGGCCTAATTAACACAAACTTAGACAAATTACATGCATTTTAATAGCCTGTCCTAGAGTGTCAACCGACCGTCATAATGCCCAACATGATGCCCTCATCAAGGCGCAGGAGCCCACCTCGCCCGGTTGCCGCTTGTACATCTCGTCGGTGTTCTGTATGATGTCAGCGGAGTCAACGGGGAAGAGGTCATCACCCGACACTAGTAGGAAACTGGCTATAGCCGCCGGGTTACCGCTGACGAACAAACATATACCTGCACCAGCGCAAACTACCGCTGGCGAACAAGAAAAATTGTTCGCCAGCGGTAAAACAGTATCGTTGGCGCACACACGTGCATGTTCGCCAGCGGTAAGTGAGTATCAGCTCGCCAGTGGTAATTGTCGTACCGCTGGCGCACCAAAACTGTGGTCCGCCAGTGGTAAGTGCGGCACAGCGGCACTACTAGCGGTACCATAATTCCGCAGACGCACATGAATCTTTGTTCGCCAGCGGTAGCGTGTGGCCTGCGTGTCCACCCCCACCTTCTCTCTCCTTATCCTCTTGCTGGCCATCCACGTCTCCACACTGATCGCGGGCCGGCGTTGTCTCTCTCTCCCTTATCTTCTTCTCCCCCTCGTTCCCAACCACACTTTTTCCCCCGCTCCGCGCCGATGCTCCTCCGCCCCGCTCATCCCCGCCCCGGCCGCACCACCACCGCGCCCACGCCCTCCTCATTCCCCCGCATCATGAACACCATCACACGCGGCTCGCCGCAGCACCCTCGCCTCCGCGTCGCCGTATCCGCCTCCTCCTTGCAGCAGGTACCGGTCGAGGTCCGTGCAGGAGGTAGCTCCGGTGCCAGACGCGGCCGAGCCGGTGGTAGTAGGCGCGGCCCTTGGCGAAGCTCTCGAGGTTGGCGCGCACGCGGGCCTTGAGGTCCGGGTCCATGGCCACCGTGTCGAGCGTCGCCGGGTACGTGAACGGCGCCGACGCCCACCGTGGCGCCTGCGTTCATGAAAAGCCGCACCTCGCGCCGCCGCAGCTCCATCTCGTCGACCACAGACTCCACGTGCTGCAGGACGTCGGGTTTCCACGGTCCGCCTCAAGGAGGCCATCGCCGCGGACGCGGAGGAGGACGACGGGTACTCCTTCTCGGGCGGTGGCCGCGACTGCGCCGTCGTGTGCGCCTTCTTCCGCCAGTCCGGCCTGCCTTACGTCAAGATCAACCTCGACGTGTTCCCGAGGGTGAAACTGTGGAGAGAGGGTCGGTGAGCGCTGCCGGCCGAAGGAGGTAGGTCGTGTGCACTAGCGTCGACAACGTGTTGGGGAGGCGGAGCGACGCGTATGTGTCCTCTTGGAAACCGCAACTTGGTTTAAATTAAGCTGACAAACGCCGTTTGTCAGATGTGTCCGACACTCCCAGGCCGCTCCCTATGCACCGGGGCCAACGTAAAAGTGTCGAACAATTTATTAGACCTAGTTGGCAATTTATCTGCTATTGAGACTGCGGGTCGACAGGTTTTGTGTGTCTGGCGTCCCACTAATTCTATTGGGAGCGCCGTTGTATATGCTCTAACACATGTATACTCTGAAGGGGAATACGAATGACCATATCGACAGACAGAATCTTTTCCTTATCCTTGAAGATAGATACTCGTTTATATACGGTCCCAAATTTTATTAAACCATACACCAACAAATCAATTATAAACATTAATTATTTCTCATGTATGGGCGCAGCAGTAGCTTTCATGGTAGCTGGATGGATCGAGTGTTTAGTTCCAATACATACATGCATGTTTCCTCTAAGCCGGGCTCACTTGTCGCCTGCTCGCTCTCCGCTTCTCATCGCACGCCACCTAACTCGATGACACTATGTGCCCGTAGGTCCATCTCCTTATTTATAACTAGTACTCGAAAAGTCTAAGAGGTGCAAGCTAGCAAAGCTTGTTCAGCCAAGAAGATGGGTACACCACGCACGCAGGCGTAGATACCTTCTAGAAAGGTCTATGATATGTATGGCCTTTGCTGGCAACTTATAATTGACCTAGAATTTACTAGAAAGTGTCTTTGACTGCTGAGCACAAGTGATTCTGGTAGTTTAAACAATTTAAAATATACATTTCCCAGTTTTCAGTTTTTTGATAAAAAAAATCCCAAATGTAGCCAATGATGTACCCCACAAACGTGTAAAATATAAACTTCAAATATTTTGTATTTTGTGTTATATAAAAATAAAAAATTGACAAGTTTGGAGACTTAAAAATGTGCATATTCATATCCAAACTTTTATCATTTAAAAATATGCAGACTCAGACCCACACTTGGAACTGATTTTTTTTTTTTAACGTTTATGGAATACACTATTGGTTATCATTTTTGTGTAGCTCCAGATACAAAATATTTGGAACTGATTTTTTTAACGTTTATGGAATATACTATTGGTTACATTCGAGATCTTTTTCATTTTTTGTAAAAGTTGTAATTATATTTTTCGATTTTCTTTAAACAACAGGATCAGTGAAGCTCAGAATCACGAAATGTCCACTAAAAAATTACACCCTTGTGTGGCCACCACACCATTCATGCCAAGTGGTAACAGTAAAAGAAACGTGATTTATAACTGTTGTCCTTCTTCCACTGGCTACCTAGGTTTTGGTCCATGCATGTATGATGTATGTGTTGTTACAATGAGTGGTTGCAACACATCAATTCTGGCCCTGTGTTGGTTTTGTACCCACCTTTTTGGCGAGTCCATCGGATGCCATTATCAACTTGCTGGCCCGGACGTACAGGGGCCGGCCGGGGTCCAACCAGCAGAAATTTTATCTTGTTGTCAACTTTGCGTGGCGCCAAAAAGGCTGCCAAAAATATCCATGCCTACTTGCCGTTGCATTTAGCCATAGCCATACATGCACATACATACACCGACACACAATACGCAGAGCTCAAACGGGTCTGGAGGTAGGCGGCCAATTAGCCAGTGCACTGAAGGTTTATGTGGACCGGTGGATTTCCGTACGAAGCTTAATTTGTATGATCTCAATTCATATAAATTCTGTCTGAGAAGGACCATTCGATTGAAGGAATTGGACCACCAAAATTTCCATGTGCTGCAGCACGGTTTCCCTACACATCGATTTCTTCCGAGTAGTTAGACATACGCCATTATTTTTTTAATTACTACAGTATGTCTGTTGTACGTCAGCAAACTTCTCTTACTACTATGGTACTTCACTCTCCTGCTCATACTGGTGCCGCGATTAACAGGAATATACTGTACATATATTATGCCTTTTTTTATAGCAGAAATACATATATTATGCCTGGGATGGCACTGGGATTGGAATAAGGACGCTGCATGGTCAAACAGGCTAGTGATTCTATTTTATTAATTAACAGGCTATATGTTTCGTCGGCCCGACGCAACACAAGAAGCAGCCTAACTTATTTGTGGTAGGCCATAATAGATGGGCTGACAGGTTCTGGAAGCCGCAGTCTATGGGCTGCTGTTCTATTCATACATATCAACACGGTCTCTCTCTCCATAAATGGATGAGCCTGGTCGGAGTGGTAACTCATTTGACTTCTGTTGCGTCCGAGCCCACCTAGTGCTAGTTTCATAACTGGGCCGGCCTGTATAGTTAGGCTCTTCGTAACCAGTTTTGAGAACGTTCTACAAGTTTTTTGGGCGGCCTTTTCTAGTTTTACCGGTTTTCATTCAGTTTTTTTCTTCCTTTTCTTCTTCTCATTTTTAGAAAAATCATGAGCATTTTTAATTTTTTGAACCCTTTCAACTTCGTAGATAGTTTTTGAATTTTGAGCATTTTCCAAATCAAGAAAAAATTTAAAATTCATGAAAATGTTTTTCAAATCTGTGAAAACAATTTCTTTTCAAGTTTGTGAACATTTAAAAAATGTTCAAACATTTTTTAAAATTCATGAACATTTTACTAAAATTCATGGAGATTTCACGTTTACCAATATTCTATTAAATTCATGAACACTTTTTTAAATTCCTCAAGATTTTTCAGTTTTCTATTTAAAAAAAATCCAACAACTTTTCTAAATACAAACACATTTTTGTGAGGTACGTGGGCCAACCCACCAGTGAAGCCCTTCAAGCGTTGCATCCATAATGACGCAACATGCTCTGTATAGGAGCTCCCTATAGGGACCGGTTCGGCTTAGTTAGTTGCCGCATATGTAACTATGGTTTTCGGCTTGTGCAGGATTAGTGTTTTGTGAATTTTCCACCGTGACCTGGGAGGAAAATCAAGATGCGAATAACGGATTTAGGCATGCCAATATCATAGAACTTTGATGTAAGTTTGGATTTCAACGGGAACTTAATTGTTGGTATTTCTTTCATACTATTATAATTGTTAACAAACAAATAAAGATTATTATAAGTAGTGAACGCTCAGATTTTAGAAACTGGAGCGAGCGAGTTGCCAGCTACTCGATTTTTCGATCGACCTTTGCCACGTGGCAACTCCGAGGTGTGTTCGCTCGAGAAAATATTCGCTCCTCAGTGGCGTCCATAAAAAGCTATAGTGTTGTGCCACAAAAATAACATGGACAATCATGCAAAAACTTGTGCATGCGCGGGATTTCATTTTTTTTTTTTGCAGAATTATGATCAAATATGTCCCGTATATACAAACTAAGTTAGTTACACTGCTCGGTTCAGCAAAATTGGGACTTATTTTTCGCGTGTGTGAAGGAGAAGAAACGGCCAGCAGCCATCCTCTATACGCGTCAGCTTACCTCCCCCGTGTATGGACCCTTTCTTGACATGTTGCGGCCGGCGTGCGCTTGCACCAGAAGGAGTTGGATGTGGCGACCGTGCAGAGGACGCGTGCCGGCCCAAAAGTTGGTCTCGACAGTGACCCGCCATTGCTGAACTGAGAAAGCTTGTTTCACGGCTGCCCAATATATCCACCAACGTCCGTCCAATCCACACACACCCGTGGTGGTGCAGCTTCATGATCTTCACAGGATATCGATCACGTCTCATCGTGCACGTTGCTTTCCTCCGAGCAAAAAAAAAAAAAAAAAAAAAAGTATACACACGATATATGCTTGATAGTGCTAGCTAGCCAGGCCGGTGAAACACTGAGAAAAAGTAGTCAGTCACATATATAGCCATCCTTATTTTCTCTCCAAATTAGAACCGTACCGAATTCAGCAATTTGAGATGCATATGTGATTACACATTGATTATTCAGGCTGATCAAACGAACTATTGCTAGCATACTTTCATACGTCTAGTCTAATAATGCACCAAACGTAAGCATCGCCCGATCGGTGATGGATGATCAACCAAGAGAAGAAATAATCCTTCCTTTCTTGTCTCATCTTGTCCTGTTTGCTTGGAAACACAAAGTACAGGACGCTTGACTTGGTTTTCTAGCTAGTTTCTTTTCTTCAGTATATCCAAATTCTTCTTAAATTCAAATCGAGCTAGTAGCTTGTAACTTGAACAAGCTGAGCACGAGAAACTCGACCTATTTTGTTTATAACCTGATCGGTTTCTCTCAAGTGTCAAACTAATTAAGATGTACAGTGTGCTGTATATATGTATCTACAATTCAAGAGCTTGTTCAGAGTGCGATGGCGACGAGCAGGAGCAGGATAGCCGTATGCGTCCCGGGCGACCTGCTTGTGGTGGCCGCCGCGGAGGACGTGTCGGGCTCGGAGAGGGAGCTGAGGCTGAAGAGCGGGTTGGAGCCGTAGAGCGCCTGCACGCCGCGGACGTCGTCGACGGTGAGGTGCACCTTCCTGGTCCGCGCCTTGAGGCTCGGGTACATGACGGCGTCGGGCGCCGACGAGTGCGCGAGGCCCAGCACGTGGCCGATCTCGTGCGTGGCCACGGACTCCAGGTCCACGGCCCCGTCGGCGGCGAGGTCGCCGCGGCCGACGGCCCAGCGCTCGGCGGCGTCGAGGTGGAGCTGGCCGCTGGGCGGGGAGAAGGCGTGGCCGAGCACGCCGAGCGGCCCGTCGAAGGGCTCCCCGTCGCCGTGGTCGCCCGCGAAGAAGCCCACCCTGACGTCGGCCGTGTTGTAGTCGGCCGTCTCGCGGAACCGCACCGGGATGACGCGCGCCCAGCGCGCGAAGGCGGCGCGGAAGGCGGCGCGCACGGCCCCGCGCGGAGGCAGCTGGTTGTTGGCGGCGGCGTTGGGAGGGGCGATGATGGCGTAGGTGAGGAGGAAGCGGTCGGGGGCGCGCGCCCAGCGCGGCTGCCCGGCGAAGAAGGCGAAGCGGGCGGAGGTGTGGAGGTCGGGGACGCCGCAGCGCGGGGTGGCCAGGAGGTCGAGGGTCACGTTGTCGAGGCGGCCAGTGACGGGGAGGCCTAGGGTGGACTGGTACAGCTTCACGAGGTCGTGGCCGCCGCCGTCGTCGTCGGAGTGATCATCGGACACGTAGCCGAAGCGCGCCAGGTAGCGCTTGAGGCCGTCGGTGACGTTGGCGCCGCCGCTGTCGAGCAGGTGGCTGATGGAGGAGTTGGCGCCGTGGAGCAGCTGGTGCTGGGGGCAGCAGGTGCAGCATGATGGAAGCAGGAGCAGGTGCAGGTAGAAGACGAAAAAGAATGGGAGAGAGGAAGAGGAGGACATGGGCGCGCGCGCATGCGTTTGGCCGTTAGACTCACTTGACTGCATAAGCATATAACTGTATAAGAATTTTTAGGTACTTGAGTCAAACCGATGAGCAGGCCCGCACAACTAGATTATTTCTCTGTGTTTGTCTTTGTCTTAATTTGGAGAAAGAAGAAGAAAGTGTCTTTGGAACTTGGTGCGTGTCCTCCTCATACGGAGCTTTCAGCAACGATCCTCGCCACCTGTTGTCCAAAGCATTATTCTGCTTCCTCATCCGATGCAAATCAATCCAGACACGCTGCGAGGTCATGAAAATTCAGAGACGCTGCAGCCTGCAGACAAACATCGGTTTCAGTATGGTGTGCCTGCACTCTGCAATTTGAAGCGGTATCAAGCACGCACTGCTAGCTTGCCGCACCATCTCTCTGAAGACGATGGATGGTCTCTTTGGACCGATACGGTTCGCTCGCTCACAACCCTCTTTACCCTGGCTTTGTGGGGACTGTTTTGTTGGTCGCGCCACGAATAAGTGGCCTAAACTTTACGTTGTTTTCGTTGTTTGACTCTAAAACTCAATTAGTCCCTAGTACACATGATGTCCCACCAGCCTACCTATACACCAGACAGGGGAAGCAAACCCGGCTTTTTTTTTGTTCCTTCTTACTCTTGTGTTTCATAAAGAAGAGAGCATGCTATCCATCCTCGCTAGGAACGACAGTCTTGCCCGTAACCCTCCTGCGCCGCCTCCGCTCGGCGGCGGGAGGGCTTCCCCTCCTTCCCCAGCGACCTCCACCGCTTCCTCCTCATCCCTCGCCGCCGCCAAGGGGCGCGACTGGGCGCTGCCCAGTTGTGTCGGCGGCGGCGGGGCATCTTCTCGCCCTTCCGCCCATGGGAACCGGCGCGGATGGTTTCTATGGGCCGGGGTGTGGCGCGCTCGCCGGCGTCACGGCGCTGCTGCCTCTTGATGGCGGTGCGGCGGCTGGTGTGAGGATCTCCTCCAGGCAGTTCGGGCTCACGGTGGTGACCTCTCCCTTCAGATCCCGGCCTTTGGTTGGTTGATCTTGGAGGTGAGGACGGCGGCCGGTGCAAGCCGGGCTCTGGCCGGCGATTGCGACACCCGCGGGTGTCGTCACCTTGACGAAGGAGTCGTCGCCGCCACTCACCTACCTCTTGCACTGTGTTCCAGGGGAAACCCTAGATCTGGTTTTTCCAGATCGGATGATGGCGGCACCTTCGGTGTCGTGTACCCCCTTGGGGGCATCGTTTTTGGAACACTGGCTGTCTGGAGAGGGTCTTTTGGTGGTGCGGTGCTTCATCTACCACGTTGACGGCGGCGAGTCTCGGCGGCATGGCGCCGCGGGGGTCTCGACGGCGAGCGTATGACGATGGACTCGCGCAGGATGGTGGGGCTGTCTGGCATCGTGGCGATGCCGATGGCAGGCCTTGCAAGGTCTTCACGTTGATCGCTCCTGAAGATGGGATGGTGGAAGATGGTGGCAGCGACTTCTTTTGTGCGTATTGGCGTGCACTGAGGATCGACTGGATCGGTTTGTGCTTCCGGCGCGCTGTTGGGCGGCCTTGAAGCCTCCGGTTTTAGATGTTGTGCGTAGGTGCGTTAGGTCAGCGCGTTGGCTCTGATTGGTCCACCCCCTCATCAAGCTTGTAGGTGTAGCGATTTTCGCCTGGACGGTGGATCTTCTGGTTGATCGATGTAATTCTTTGTAAAGCCTAGTGCTTTCTGTTTTTCCATTTTAATAAAACTCGGCTGTATGCATCCTTTGGATGCAGAGGCTGGGGGTAAACCCTCCATTTCGAAAAAAAAAGAAGAGAGCATATCAAAAATTAAATTGTATGGATGAAAAACAGGTGAAGACACATAGTCTTACCACGAATAAAAATAATGCTGCTGATTCAGTTTATACTGTAATCCTATAAGTTATAAGTAAATAAGGATTACTTTTTTGCGGGTAAGTAAATAAGGATACTAGTCATGAACGAGAAACTACTACCAAGATACCTGTTATGTTGCATGTTTTGGAGGTCCTTGCTATAACTATATATATACACTAAGTAGCATATCCAATTGTTAAAACATTATCGAAGAATAAATTTTTATTATAAATAAAGTTTAAATTTCAGCATGGTGAAAGTTTATTTGAAGATATACATCAAAACTGTATAATAGAAAACAATGCAACTTACATTTAACATATTGCTATGTGGTTAACTATTCCATTAAATAATATAAAATTCAGAACCTCTCGGGAAATATATTTTCTATTAAGTAAAAAAGTTTTGTAAAAAGTGTGAGGTTGCCCACAAAAAGTTGGTCATTGCAGAATCGTACTGCTCACAAAAAAGACATCGACATGTTCCAAAAAAATAAAATAGAGAAAATACATGATGTACTTTTACGTGTGCCCCTACTTTCACCAAGCCTATTGACATGGATAGGCTTGTCAAGATTTTTTTCGAGCTCTATTTTCATGTCAGTGGGACATGGGCAACCTTAGTTCTGCATTACCTTACGGATGTGGGTGCCCCCGAACTATATCGTCCAAACCCGGTTGTGCCTTTTGTTCCTCCTCCTAGCCCAACCGACAAACTTAGAATTAGTAGTTATATCAGGGTGGACCCCAGTGATGTCAGTCTTATCACTCGTATGCTAGCATCGGGAATTCCTTTGGTAGGATTGATTGTTTCAAGTCGCCGTATGGATTTTGCAACCTCTGGTGAGGTTTACTTAACACCACCAAGTGGTTTATCTGACGAAACTTGCCACTCTGTGGCCCTTATTGGAGTTAGGTTGTTTCTGAGGTCTGCTGGCTTCTGGGAGACTTACTATGCCCTCAAGGATTCTCTTGCTAATTTGTACAGGATGAAGACTTTTGCAGGTTCTTAGTCTATGGGATGTGTTCTAGTAAATGGTTGTAATTTATCTAGTTATTTGTTGTAAGACTACCTAATTAGTGGCACTATTGGACATGTGTTTCATTTGTTGAGTGAGACTACTTATTCATGTTGTAAGAGACCAATTAATTAGACCCTATACTTTCTTAACTACTAAATTGTTGTTGTACTGTTTGTGTCCGCTATGTATCTACTTTGCTTGTTGGTAATCTCCTGCTTCAAAGAATGAGTGAAGATCGTCTACCCAATAGAATGGAGCGATCGAGTGGTGAGATCCAACATCAGGTATTTATTTATCCGGTTGAGAAGTTACTCTAAATAAATAAAAACACAAGGTTGCGACGGTCAAATATAACCCTTTGTTTTTCTTTTCACTCTGAGGCTTTTATCGCAAGACTAGGAGGAGCTCCAAGCATGCACGACGCTAGTAGGCAACTAAAGCCGGCAACTAGTTTTGTTAGTTAATTTCCGAGCCTTGAATTTGCTTGATTCCAACTTGATCGTTTCTTGCAGGGAGCTTGCACAGTACTCGCGCGCGCGAGACAGCACCGGCTCGAGCGCGGCAGGCCCGGCATGGAGGAGGTGGATCCCTGGTTCGGGTAGGCGCAGCTGCTCTGGTTGCTCGGGCTCGGCAGGCCTGACTTGGAAGAGGTGATTCACGGGTGCCGTAGCAGCTTCTGGCTCTGCACGGCAGACATGGAGGGCGGGCATCAGGCGAAGGCGCTGGATCGCGGCGAGGACGGCAACACATACAATGTAGGAGTTATGCCCTAGAGGCAAATAATAAAGATGTTTCATTAGCATAAATCATAAATGTTCATAATAAGTTTTATACAATGTTATAACTGTATTAAGTGGAAACATTAATACACGTGTGGTATGTAAACAACCAGGTCCCTAGTAGCCTCTATTTAACTAGTCCATTGGTCAACAGATGATCAAGATTTTCTGATCATAGACATTTATGTCAATTGACAATGGAGTCATGTCATTGGAGAATGACATGATGGACTTCCACCCAATGTAAGTTAAACACAATAAGATCTGTCATGAATATCGGCATTGCGATAATTTAAAGGAAACGTAGTAGTAACCAAGTCCTTAGACCGTGAGATCATATTTAATCACTGTTCCGGAGGGAAACTTTGATTGCATCAACCGTCACACCGTAATAGGGTGATCATAAAGGTGTCTATCAGGTTTCCTAAAGGAATATGTTGAGGCGTATGCATCAAGGGAGGGATTTGTCCATCCGCGTGACGGACATATATCACTGGGCCCACTCGGTGATATTACATCAAAGTCTTGAAAGCATGTGCCCGGGTCACGGAGATGTAGTATCATGGAGACGAGTAAATGAGTTTGTCGGAGTGAGATGGGATCTCGGACAAATCTGATATTGTGTGACAAAAGGAATGGTGAAAAACGTTAAGGTTCAAGTGACAAAGAACTTCGTGGAACGCACAGGGGCCATCATGGGTTTCCAGATCCCGGTGTTGGTCATTGATCGGAGAGGGGTCTCGATCATGGCTCGAGTGATCCCGAACCGTAGGGTGGCACGCTTAAGGGTAGACGATGCTTAGGAATAGTTCGATACCGAAGAGAAATGAGAAACGAACTCCGGAATTGTTACGGGAATTATCCGTTGATGATCGGAGGAGTTCCGAAGTGTTTCAGAATGAGAGAGAATTATCCGATGGTGATCGGTGAGGTTCCGAAGGTGTTTTCAGAATAAGGGAGAAATATCCGATGGACATAGAAGGGCAACGAAAGATGTTTTGGAGCAAGAGAAATTAAATAATATGTATTTACTATTAATTAAATTAATTAATATTTAAATATAATTTTATTTAATTAATGGAGGCAGCCCACCTACATGGGCCTCACCCGGAAGGAGAGGCCCAAGAGGGGGTGGCGCGCCCCAGGAGGAGGGTCGGCCGAGCCACTAATGGGCTGCCACATGGGGCCCATGTGGGGGATGGCTGCCCCCCCTTGGGTGGCCAAGCCAATGTGGGAATAGTCCCACATGGCTAAGCGAAGGGGGTTGGTGGCTCCCCTCCTTAGCCTATATAAAGGGGAGGTCCCCTCCCCTCAAAGGCAACCCAATTTCCTTTCTCTCTCTCACCTCGAGCGTGGTTCCGCATTTCGGAGCTGCGCACGGTAGAGAGGTTTCTCCACCACACACCACCGCCGTGTCACTAGTGCTTCAGTTCAAGTTGTTCATCTTCCGCTGCTGCAACTGGACCGGAGCCGGGGGATTGTCGCCTACACCGTACGCGTGTAATTCCTCGGAGGTGATGACCTTGCGACACTCGTTGCCGGTACAACTACAAGACCTTGAGTTCGGCGTCGTACGACTCCATCACCAACGTTCATCGGAACATAACGCTTTCGGTCTTCAAGGGTATGAATTCCGATTCCCTCAGTTACTTTATATCTGCATAGAAATTGATCTTGGCTAGATTATGGTTTGCATTGCTAGGAATTTTTTTGTTTTCTGCACACAAACCCCTTGAGTGATATCAGAGCCGATCTATGCGTAGATATGATAGTACAGTTAGAACACATAGAAATATGTGGACACTCGATCATATAATTGTTACCCTCTCACGCGCATTTGTTCACACTATTGGATTGCTTGATGAAGCGGCCCAGACTGACCTTATGCGTACTCTTACGCGAGACTGGTTCCATAATTGACATATGGCTTGTATATATGGGGCTGGCGGGTGTCTGTCTCTCTAGCAATGGTGGTATGGCATTTTCAACGGAGGGCCCCGAAAGGGGTGTAATAGAGACAATTACTTAATCGGTGTTGTGATTGCAGGTTCGTAAGTTAGAAAGCGGTTCTTTTGTGAAAGCCCCTCAACCACGTAAAATTTGCAAAAGATAAAGTAGAGGCGTCTAACTTTATTTTGTAGGGGCGCGTGATATAATATGGTAACGGTAAGTATTTAGCGAAATATTTAATTGCTGGCGTGGAGGCACAGTGACTCGGTGCGGCGTCGGAGCGCGCGATGGAGATCATGGCGCAGGAGACCATATCTTGTCACACATATTACATTAGATGTTAATACTTGTTGTGTGCTAACTATATTGTGTGTACTAGTTATACGACGGTAGCAATATAGGTGATCCCTCAAGTAAATACCAATGTCGTTGTCTCCCTTAGTATGCACCACCAAGAAAGTTCTCTGCTATGAGGCAGGCTGTGACGATCGGGTGTTAGACATATCTGCGTTCGCATACGGTGGGTGCAAGCCATGTATGCACTACAATATACTAAGGTTAAATTGGCGAGGCTAGCATGTACAGACATGGCCTCGGAACATAGGAGACCGAAAGGACGATCATGAGTCACATGGATGATGTGATTGACATTGTGATGTCTACCTTTGAAGCTATATCATCGGCCGTGACGATCGGGGGTGGTGTAGTGGATTAGGATCGTGTGATCACTAAAACGACGACGAGGGATGTTCGTTTTGAGTGGGTGTTCTTGTAGTTTTATATAGATAAACATGAACTCCTATTATGAACATAGTCCAAATTACTTTGCAAAAACCTTTGTAGATAATAACCTGTTCGATAGCCCTATTTAAAACTTAGACGCATTCCTGCGATTGAGAAACTTAAAAGGTGGGTCCAACTTCATAGTTTTATACCGAAGCTTGATGATACTCCTTGTTCAAACTTTTAGCTCTTTGTGATACAAAACCCATTAGGAGATAAACCCAGAAATTCCGCTAACAAAGAGATAACTTGGATTATCAACTTCGCGCGGATAATTTCATCATGGTCCAGTGTGCTGTGATCTCTGCCATAAGAGTATGAACTCTAGGTGCGCGTTGATAGATCGCGAACATTCAGAATGGTCGCTGAACTCTATGCACTGTATGCACCGCAAGTCGAGTCAATGAAGTTTTTTTTAGCATTTTGGCAGTTTTTCTTCTCGACAAAATGGAAGAGAACACTCGCACTAAAAGAGCGTGTGGCAGACATGCTTGATGACACTAGAATGCCACGCTCAGCTCAAATACTGGATGACATACATTTTGCTTATGATGAGGTGCTGCACTTGCTGCTCACCCCAGATGAAAGTAGGTTGTCATAGACTATGTCATTCAAGGGGAATCGTTCACTTTCATGAATTCTCGGTTGCTTTGAAAAATCAAGAAGATGAATCAGATCACCGGGAAGTCATCAATGATGATGGTATATATGATATACGAGTTATGGATGTTTTACCTAAACAAGTACTCATTGCAGCGACCGAGTTTTGATACTGGTCATGTTTTATGAAACAAGATTTTCTGCTTGAGTTGCTTGGAAGGACGAGGAGATGATGTGTGTCGGTAATGGTGAAAGGATCGTATGGGCACCTAGAGGGGGGGGGGGGGGGGTGAATAGGTGCTACACCAATTTTTAATTCTTTTTCGATCTTAGGCTTAACACAAAGGTAAATTATCTAGATATGCAACTACGGTGAAACTACCTATATGAGAAGCAAACTAAAACAACTAGGCAATTAACGATACAAGTAAAGACTACTAAGGGAAGGAGATAACCGAAAGTGGAAGCACGCGGAGACAAGGATGTATTCCCGAGTTCCTCCTTGTTAAGGGAGTACGTCTCGTTGGAGGGGTGTGAGCTCGCCACAAGAGGCCTACTCAAGATGCCACAAAGGCCTCACCCTATTCTTCGATAAACCGCACCCGAGGGTTTGGTTCACCTTCCACTATCGGAATCCTTCGAGGCGGAAACCGGAGCCTTTACAATGTTTTGGGGCACACACCCACAACTTAATTGGGGGCTCCCAAATCAACGAATCTGTCACAATTACAACAAGAAATGAGCACAAGAATCTAGGGTAACACAATGCTAACCCTACAAACAAGAATCCTCAAGTGAATGAGGGGGAAATAAAAAACTACTCGGTGAAGATGTAGATCGGGGCCTCCTCCTTCAATCCTCCAAGAATCAAAGCCTTTGGTTGGAGGAGTTGAGAGATCTTGTATTTATGAGCTTTGCTTTTAATGAAGAGAGAGAGTGCAAGAGCTAAGGGGCTCAAGGTAGGTGATGGGGGGATACTTTACAGGTAGGCCCATGGACCCGGAAAGTAGACCCGCCAAGACCAAGAAGGCCAAAGCCGAGTCACATATCAAGTCGCATGGGCTGGGCTGGAGACAAGCCGACCAAGGCCCATGATGAGGAAAGGATCCGTCCGGAAGGAGTCCAAGTACAACCCGGAGTCTAAACTTGGAAGACCAAGACGTAGAGTAGGACTCCGTGTTCTAGTATGACTCGGTGTAAATTGTAAGTCCAGAGACCCGGCAGCCTTTATAAGCGGGGTCCTGGACCTAAGATCGATAAGCTTCAACCAATAGAGAAACCCTAACCACCAGAGAGAAGTCGCCGGCTCCTAAGTTGTGGGAGCCGGGTCCTTGTAATCGAGATACCATCAAGAGCAATAACATAGAAGCAGGAAGTAGGTCTTTACCTCGAATCAGAGGGGCCGAACCTGGGTAAATCCTTGTTCCTTGGCGAGATTAACTGTTCCAGCGTACTTCAGTCATCAATGGCCCCAGAACTCATCTTCCCTGAGGAAGAACTTGCCGTGACAACCCACGACAGTTGGCGCCCACCGTGGGGCCTACGGTGACGAAAGGAGTTGAGATCGTTGGAGCTGCTCGTCGAGCTATGGAGAAACTCGCCATCGGGCGGGTCTACACTGATGAGCATGGAGAAACAGAGATCGATGACTCAGGCTGGACTTCGGAGATGAACGAAGTCGACGAAGGCTACCAGCTTGTCTTTGGAGGAATCAACGTGTTCGTCGGGATGGTGTGCGCGTCGGGTCTTCGCGAGAACTCGGCGGAGTCAGTACCAGAGCTAACTGTCATCGTCGAGTCCGACGGCGAGGAGTCGGTCGGAACTTCAGAGGTCGGCATCATCGCCGAGTCTGAGGAACCCCCAGCTGAGGAACCAGAGGTGATGCAAGAGTCAGATTCAGATTATGATGCAGATTCAGAGTCCATCCTACCCTTGTTTGAAGATCGGCTCGGGTACGGGATAGAGGAAGAGGATTATGAGGAGTCGCCAGTACGCGCTCGTGTTGTTGGAGTCTACATGTCTGGGAACACTGGAAATCAGTTTGATTCAACTTTACTGACAAAGGAGATTAATGCAAGTAATGCCGCAGAGAGGGCGGCCGAGTTAACTAACGCTCGTGCTGCGTTGGAGAAGCAACTAGCTGATATCACAGAGGCAAACCGTAGACTAGCTGCAGAGCAGGCCCGAGTCCAAGATGAAGCTCAGGTCGTGCGGAGGCGCCGCGAGGAGCTTACTTCAATTCAGCATCGCCGAGCCAGGAGTCACTTGCGAGATGGAGTCCACATCAATCCAACCAATCTATTCACCACACCCAATGGTCCAGGCAGAGGAGCCGGACTAGGAGGCTCAGCGGCAGCAGGAGGCGCCGCAGGAGGAGCCGGAGGAGCACCACCGCCACCACCACCACCACCACCCCCAGAAGGATCGGGAGGCAGCCGTGCTAACGGACCACCGCCTGAAGGAGGAGTCGGAGGAGGAGCATCTGGTGGCTTAGGAGCACAGCCTAACAGATTTCATACTCCAGAAGGACATTACTCTAATCCTATGGATAACGTGCATGCGGCGACTCTGAGATTGGAGAACATCTTGGTACCAGAGGGACCAGCGGGTCAGGAGACTCGTGATGCTATCGAGCTGCTGAAGACGGCTTTAACTCAGCAAGCTTTGTATCCAACTTTTCCAGACGCAAGTAGGCTACATTCAACACCCTTCAACTCAGGTACGAGGAGTCGGCATGGCGAGTCCAACCCGGCAAACTCTACAAGTGCAAGGCGTCGTGAACTAGTGAGGAATCGTGCAAACATCCCAACCGCTTCGCAAGCTCAGCTAGTGGTTGATGAAGCAAGGCAACGACGAGAGAGAGAAGCAGCAAGAGCTCGGGAGGCAGAGAGGGACAGAGCGTTAGTGGGTGCACACAACCCGCCTCAGCCAACCCGGGTGCACGAGGAGGTGACTTCTCCTGGTACTTCCCCAGCATTAACAGGACCAGAGTGTTTATCTGATGCCATCAGGTCCGAGTCCTTTCCCAGCAGTTTCAAGGAGCCGCGCAAGGTTCCAAACTATGAGCCTAACATGGACCCGACCTCTTGGTTGGGTACATACGAGATGGCGATGAGTATTCGCAACGCTACAGGTAATCTGTGCGCCAAGTTCATGTATCTTATGATGGAGGGAGCAGCCAAGGTGTGGATGCGCAATTTGCCTCCTAGGTCAATCAACTCTTGGGAGCAATTGAAGGCGGCTTTTATTCAGAATTTCCAAGGCACATGCAAGAAACTCAGCACCATCGAGGACCTGGAGCGGTGTGTCCAGAGGAAGGGCGAGTCGGCAAGGCACTGGATGAAGCGAGTCTCAGAGATCATTAACTCCTCACAAGGACTCCCACCAGTTTCAGTGTTAATGGCGATGGAGAGAAATTGCAGTTACAATCCCTTGAGTTGGAAGCTAGGTCATATGAAGGAGAGCCTGAATCAAGGTATTCCCCTTACGATTGGTGAGATCATGGCAGGTGCTAATAAACACGCTGCCACAGACAAAACAAAGGATCAGGAGGAAGGAGCTAAAGGACAAGGTGGCAATGGGCAGAATCAGAACCAGAATCAGAACCAGAATCAGGGAGGTGGCAAGAGGCCATATGGAGACAACTCTGACCTAGTAGCCAACACAAACACTGGAGTCAGACGCAAGGACAACAATTCTGGCGGGTACCAAGGCCGCACTCCAAGCACAGAGGAGGTCTTGAGAATTCCATGCCCTAAGCATGTCAAGAACGGTAGATGCGGTCATACCTTGGGACAGTGCGTAGATTTGCAGCGCGCCAGGTTTCAAGGGCCAGGAGGAGGTAACAACAATGGTGGATATAGAGGAAACAATGGAGCCGGAGGACCCGGCAATAACGGTGGAGGAGCCGGCAACAACCCAAACCAACCTCAAGGAGGAGGTAATCAGCAGGGCGGGTTCCAGCAGAACCCGAAGCAGCTCAATGATGGCAATGGTCAGTATTATGTTACAACTCGGCAGCACAACCCGAGTCGTGGCAGCTACCATGTCTTCACAACTAGTACGTCCAAACGTTCCAAGAAGTTGAAAGTCAGAGCAGTTAATGCAGTAGAGCCGGCCCTTCCACAATGGCTCAGGTGGTCAGAGCAAACCATCACATGGAGTCGGGCAGATCATCCTCCAAGAGTCGACGAGCCAGGGCAGTTAGCCTTGGTAGTGGCACCTCAAGTTGGGGGCTATACATTGAACAAAGTGCTTATGGATGGTGGAAGCAGTATCAACATCTTATATTATGACACATTCAAGAGGATGCAGCTGCAAGATAGACAACTAATTCCAACAGAGACGGTGTTCCATGGGATAGTACCAGGGAAGTCGGCCAAGCCCATTGGTAAGATTTATCTTGAGGTTGCTTTTGGCACAGTGGAGAATTTTCGTTCAGAGATTATGCCTTTTGAGGTGGTGGACCTTAAGAGCCCATATCATGCTCTTTTTGGTCGACCTGCATACTTTAAGTTTATGGCCAGGCCATGTTATGTGTACTTGAAGCTCAAGATGCCAGGGCCAGCAGGAATCATCACAGTTAATGGTAGCAGACAGATGGCATTGGAGTGCGAGTTAGGTGATGCAGCTATGGCTGAAACAGCTTGTGCTCAAGAGGAGCTGAAGTTTTACAAGGCAAACGTGGATCCGGAGGACAACTCGGTCCTTAAGAAGCCGGCCACGGAGGAGAAGATGAAATTCAAGTCAGCTCAGGACACAAAGCAAGTCGACTTCACCCCTGGTGACTCTTCCAAGCAGTTCACCATTGGGGCACACCTCTCTGATAATAGGAAAGCGCGCTCGTCGAGTTCATCCGTGAGAACCGGGACGTCTTTGCATGGAAGCCATCTGACATGCCAGGAGTCCCGAGAGAACTCGCCGAGCACAGCTTACACGTTAATCCTAATGCAAGACCAGTTAAGCAGGGTCTGCGCAAGTTTCATGATGACAGGAGGAAAGCCATAGGAGAAGAGGTGGCTCGGCTCCTCGCAGCCGAGTTCATCAAGGAGGTCTTTCACCCAGATTGGGTGGCTAATCCAGTATTGGTACCAAAGAAAACAGGAGAGTTGCGGATGTGCATCGACTTCACGGGCCTGAACAAGCATTGCCCTAAGGACCCGTTTGCACTACCTCGCATAGACCAGATCATCGACTCCACAGCGGGGTCAGAGTTGCTTTGTTTCTTGGATGCATATTCAGGGTACCATCAGATCAGACTCAACATAGAGGATGAGTTGAAGACGTCCTTCATCACGCCCTTTGGAGCATTTTGTTACACAACAATGCCCTTTGGACTCAAGAATGCAGGAGCTACATATCAGAGATGTATTCAGAATTGTTTCAAGAAACAGATTGGAAGGAATATTCATGCTTATGTGGATGATGTAGTTGTTAAGTCTCAGAAAGCCAACTCTCTGATAGCAGACCTGACAGAAACGTTTGAGAACCTACGCAAGTATAAGATGAAGCTCAACCCGACCAAGTGTGTTNCTTTGGCACAGTGGAGAATTTTCGTTCAGAGATTATGCCCTTTGAGGTAGTGGACCTTAAGAGCCCATATCATGCTCTTTTTGGTCGACCTGCATACTTTAAGTTTATGGCCAGGCCTTGTTATGTGTACTTGAAGCTCAAGATGCCAGGTCCAGCAGGAATCATCACAGTTAATGGCAGCAGACAGATGGCATTGGAGTGCGAGATTGGTGATGCAGCCATGGCTGAGACAGCTTGTGCTCAAGAGGAGCTGAAATTTTACAAGGCAAACGTGGACCCAGAGGACAATTCGGTCCTTAAGAAGCCGGCCACAGAGGAGAAGATGAAATTCAAGTCAGCTCAGGATACAAAGCAAGTCGACTTTACCCCTGGTGATTCTTCCAAGCAGTTCACCATTGGGGCACACCTCTCTGATAAATAGGAAAGCGCGCTCGTCGAGTTCATCCGTGAGAACCGGGACGTCTTTGCATGGAAGCCATCTGACATGCCAGGAGTCCCGAGAGAACTCGCCGAGCACAGCTTACACGTTAATCCTAATGCAAGACCAGTTAAGCAGGGTCTGCGCAAGTTTCATGATGACAGGAGGAAAGCCATAGGAGAAGAGGTGGCTCGGCTCCTCGCAGCCGAGTTCATCAAGGAGGTCTTTCACCCAGAGTGGGTGGCTAATCCAGTGTTGGTACCAAAGAAGACAGGAGAGTTGCGGATTGTGCATCGACTTCACGGGCCTGAACAAGCATTGCCCTAAGGACCCGTTTGCACTACCTCGCATAGACCAGATCATCGACTCCACAGCGGGGTCAGAGTTGCTTTGTTTTCTTGGATGCATATTCAGGGTACCATCAGATCAGACTCAACATAGAGGATGAGTTGAAGACGTCCTTCATCACGCCCTTTGGAGCATTTTGTTACACAACAATGCCCTTTGGGCTCAAGAATGCAGGAGCTACATATCAGAGATGTATTCAGAATTGTTTCAAGAAACAGATTGGAAGGAATATTCATGCTTATGTGGATGATGTAGTTGTTAAGTCTCAGAAAGCCGACTCTCTGATAGCAGACCTGACAGAAACGTTTGAGAACCTACGCAAGTATAAGATGAAGCTCAACCCGACCAAGTGTGTTTTTGGAGTCCCTGCTGGCAAACTCCTAGGCTTCATCGTTTCAGAGAGAGGCATTGAGGCAAATCCAGAGAAAATCAAGGCTATCCATAATTTGCAGAAGCCGACTTGTCTGAAGGACGTCCAAAAGCTTACTGGATGTGTGGCAGCTCTGAGCAGGTTTATTTCCAGACTCGGGGAGAAGGCGGGTCCTCTCTACCGACTCCTGAAGAAGTCAGACAAATTTCTATGGGATGAAGAAGCTGATCGTGCTTTTGAGGAGTTGAAGAAAACTTTATCAACAGCACCAGTGCTTGCAGCTCCTACAGATAAGGAGCCCATGTTATTATATGTAGCTGCCAACGAGAGAGTTGTCAGTGCAGTAGTAGTTGTGGAACGTGCAGAGGAAGGAAAGGAGTACCCAGTGCAGAGACCTGTCTACTACATCAGTGAAGTCCTCACAGAGTCAAAGCAAAGGTACCCTCAGTGGCAGAAACTAGTTTATGGGGTTTTTCTTGCAAGTAGAAAGCTCAAACATTATTTCCAAGAGCATCCAATTAAGGTGGTGAGTTCAGCACCACTGGCAGATATTATACGCAACAGAGAGGCAACAGGGCGAGTTGCCAAGTGGGCAATTGAGTTAGGTCCTTATCATATCACATATGAGCCAAGGACAGCGATCAAATCTCAAGCTTTGGTTGATTTTGTCAATGATTGGACAGATTTTACATCTTCACCAAGTACACCCTGCACCAAGTATTGGACAATGCACTTTGATGGGTCCAGACAGTTGGAAGGCTCAGGAGCCGGCGTGGTGTTAACCTCACCTAAAGGAGATAAGTTAGCATATGTCCTTCAGTTACACTTTGATTGCACCAACAACATGGCAGAGTATGAGGCTTTGCTACATGGCCTGCGTTTGGCCAAGGAGATGAACATCAAGCGTATCAGGTGCTTTGGAGACTCGGATCTCGTAGCTCAGCAAGTATCTGGAACTTGGGACTCGAAGGATGCAAACATGGCAGCTTATAGAAGGGCAGTCGAACAGATAGCCGGGTTCTTTTCTGGTTATCAAGTAGAGCATATTGACAGACGCAAGAACGAAGCCGCTGATGCGTTATCACGACTCGGCTCTCGTCGAGAGAAAGTACCACCAAATGTGTTTTTGGACGAGCTTCATCATCCTTCAGTCAAGCTGCCCACAGAGGAGGAGTTAGCTTTTCCAGACCCAGAGTCGGCACTTGTTGCAGCAGTACGAGCAATCCCAACGTGGACAGAGCCCTACCTAGCATATCTCCTGCGGGGTGAACTCCCAAAGGATGAAGTCAAGCAAAAGCAACTCATCAGGCGGTGCAAGTCCTATACAGTCATTAATGGCGAGTTATATAGAAGAAGCGTTACTGGAGTCTACCAGAGATGTGTGTCTCCAGAAGAGGGCAAGCAAATATTGCAAGAAATCCATGCAGGAGATTGTGGTCATCATGCATCCACTAGATCCTTGGTGTCAAAAGCTTTCAGACACGGGTTCTTTTGGTTGACAGCACATTTAGATGCAGAGAGGATAGTTCGAGTCTGTGATGGATGTCAAAGGTACGCAAGGCAAGACCACGTGCCAGCTCAAGAGCTCAGAACCATCCCTATCACTTGGCCATTTGCAGTTTGGGGACTCGACATGGTGGGCCCTTTCTCAAAGTCGCCTTGTCAGAAGACCCATCTGCTTGTAGCAGTCGACAAGTTCACCAAGTGGGTGGAGGTGGAACCCGTCAGCAGAGTCGACGGTGCATCAGCTGTGAGATTCTTCAAGAAAATAGCCACACGTTTTGGGTATCCTCACAGCATCATTACAGACAATGGTACCAACTTATCAGTTGGGGAGATGGCCAAATTTTGTGGTGAGAACAACATCAGACTCGACCTAGCCTCAGTAGCACATCCACAGTCCAACTGGACAAGCAGAGAGGGCAAATCAGGAGTTGCTGAAGGGAATTAAACCCCGGCTCCGAGTCCCTTTGCTAAGAGCCGCCGGGTCTTGGGTTGAGGAGTTACCAGCAGTGCTTTGGAGCATCAGGACGACTCCTAACAGATCTACTGGCTTCACACCTTTCTTCATGGTGTATGGAGCAGAAGCTGTCTTGCCAAGCGACTTGTTGCATGACTCGCCACGAGTCGCCAATTATGTTGAGACGGAAAACGAACTCGCCCGCCAGGACTCGGTCGATGCACTTGAGGAAGCAAGGGAGTTAGCCCTTGAGAGATCAGCAGTTTATCAGCAGGACTTGCGGCGATATCACGCACGCAGAGTCAAGACTCGGACTTTCCAGGAAGGAGACTTAGTGCTTCGCCTTGTCCAGAGTAAGGAAGGGATGCACAAGTTGTCTCCACCATGGGAAGGACCGTTCATCATAAGCAAGAATCTGAACAACGGATCGTACTATCTAGTGGATGTGCGAGAGCCGGCAAGTGTAGGCAAAGGAGCTGATACAGCTCATACCCTAGATCCTTATGCAGAGGCAAAGAGGCCTTGGAACATAGCTCAGCTACGTCCATATTATACCTAAGCTGTAATAGATTCATGAGTGGAAAGGCAATGAGCCCAGTGAGCCATGCCTAGATGTAATCGAATTATTATGATCAAATGAAATAAAGCCGGCTTTTGTGAACATGAGTCCTTTAGTCGAGTCACCCAGTGAGTGCGCTTTGTTCTTTAAATTTTGATCATCAGGTTCTTGGGGGCTTGCTTTTCAGTGAAAAAAGTTAAGCTTAAACTCTTGGACCCGGCACAGTAGCCAAATTTTCCTAGTTTTTTCGCTGGTAAGTCAGATGCATCCTGCACAATATGATCTATCTACAGGCATGACTTGTTTCTTTCTCTTATGGATCCTAAGGAACATATGAGTTAAGAACCTGTCAGCACAAACTGTACGAGAAGTCATGCAGGGCCTACTTATTCATCAGTGAAAAACTAGACGGGTTATAAGAACCAAGCCGATTGGCACAAATTTTAAACAGATAAACAAGCTCAATAGTTTAAAGCACCAGTAGTGCATCTTTACAACTCAGACGAGCTCAGCAAGCTCAATAGTTTAAAAACATTAGTAGAGCATAACTACAAAGTTTCAATAGTAACACAGCATCACATAATAATCAAAAGTCATTCAGAGGGTTGTCTTCTAGAGAAGCTGACTCCTTCGCCAGAGTCGAGGAGTCCTTCTCAGCAGGCGACTTGTCCTTCGCTCGAACAGCAGGAGTCGAGGAGTCCTTTGATTTCTTAGCAGGAGATTTGCCTTGTGCTTGAGCAGCGGAAGAAGGAGCCGGCTTCAATGGAGGCTTGGTGGCGACTCTCTTCGTTTGAAATCCAGTACCCCTGGGACTCTTCATATGCTTAGCAAGCTCTGCTTGTTTCTGAGCGTCTCCAGGGACAGCTCTGGAAGGAGTGGGCGCAGCAGGAGTCTTCAGGGTAGGCTCGGCACTTGGAACAGGAGCCGCCGGTGACGATGAACTCGGACCGGCAGAGGCAGCGAATACACCAGATGGGTCCTGTGATGGGCGGCCAAAATTTACTATCTCAGGAGTTACTGGAGCGACTCGCTTGTTCTCCAAATCATAATGATGAACCCATACCTCAGGGTCCATCTTATTGGCAATCTCACAAGCATACGGCCGCACCAGCTTTTCTTCGGCTATGAAATCATTCTGAGTAAAAGGTTTGCCATCTTCATGCTGTTCAGGCTTCCCCATTGTAAGCATTGCTGGCTCAAGAACAGTGGGATAGTAGCTGTGGGCTAAGGCCAAGATCCTGATGGCAGATCTCCTCATGGAAGATTGTTTCCACAGACGTACATAGCCTGGTGCTCTGGATAACTCGTCCACCAGGCGTTCAGGCTCTTTGGGGCATTTGCCTTTATGATTCAAATACTTGACCACAGAGCGGGCTCCCTCTTGTAGCCCATGACAGTAATCAAGCATTTCAGATAGTTGTTTGCTTGTGGGCAATTTAAGCTTAGGGGAGTCAGCCCCTGCAGAAAGGAAATCAAGGAGTCATTGTCAGTTGAAAAACAGTTCAGAAAGGTGCAAAAGGAAGCAAGCAAAGGTCATAAACTCACCAAATATATGTTGACACATTGCACCAATGCCCTTTTTGCAAGTATTGAACACAGCTTGTAGGTCATTGTGCGCCTTCTGAGCAATCTTTTTGGCCTCAGCCGACTCTTTCTTTACCTGCTCCAGTTGAGCAGCCAAGGTCTTCAGATCCTTCTCAAGCTGAAGGGAGTGTTCTTTTTCGGCCATGGCAGATCTGGCACTAGCAGCTGCCTGGTCCTCAAGTTCTTTCATATCTCTCTTCATCTTGGAGACAACGCACTGCAATTACAAGTCATAAAGCACAAGTGAGCTCTACAAGTTACATAAAGCACTCATGAGCTCCAAGTCGTCACAAGTTAACAACTTGGCGCTTGGGGGCTACTCAGGAGTCAATTCTTTTTATCAGAAAAGCAGGCATGAGTTATAATCGACAAGTCATAAGCTCCAAGTCGCCACAAGTTAGCAACTTGGCGCTTGGGGGCTACTCGCAGAACAGAAATTTTTTCTTCAAGTAAGGTATCAGTGAGTAATATATATTGGTAGCTCCAAGTCGTCGCAGGCTGACAACTCGGCGCTTGGGGGCTACTCGTGCGAAAGTTTTCGGTCTAAGGACCCGACAGACAGTAAACTATCAGCCCCGAGTCCTAGTAGAGCTAAGGACTCAGTGCTTGGGGGCTACAGTGTGCAAAATTTTCGAGAATATAGCAATTGAGTTCAGTATCAAATCAAAGCACCTATCCTAGTCACAAGTCACCACAGACAGGTGCTTGGGGGCTACTGAGATAGGATGATGCCAGAAAGCATGAAAAGAGAAGTCAGAAAAGCTTACTTCATGAACCATGTGAAGAGACCTAAGAGCCGCTTGCTCGTCGTCCTTCAGCCTAGCAGCTTGATCGTTCAAATCGACTGCTTCAGCATAGGCTTCGGAAAATGACATGTTATCTGCCACCCGAAGTCGACTGTAGTCAGTAGATGACTTGATCTTGATTGATGGAGAGGCTGCAGGAGTCGGCTTGACAGGAGGAGCCGGCTGAACTGGAGGCGCGGAATCAGGAGTCGCAGCACCAGAGCTGGGCTGGACTGTTGTTGGAGTCGCCGCTCGAGCCTTTGAAAAGGACTCGGGAATGGTAGGAGTCGTGGCTGCGCCAGCTGATGCAGCGATGGAGGGACCTGTCCTCGTACTGGTTGTCTGAGAAGTCGATGGAGGGGCAGGTCCACGCCCAGAGGAGACATCAGCCATGCCTGGGAGTTTTGTTACCTTGGCACAAGGCCGAGCCCTGAAATATTCAGAAATAGAAGTCAATAAACCTAGTGAAAGGAAAGATCAGAAGTCATACAATTGCAAGTACAGAGACAAAAGAGTTTTACCCAATATTGGTCTCCAGATCCAAGGCGGTCTGAGAGCTTGAAGAAGGCATTGACAAACCAGAGTTGTAAGAGTCGTCCTTTTGGGGAGGAGAGGTCGATTTCCGTTGGTGTGAGACTGGCAGAGGCTCAGGAGCATCTGCAGGCCCATCGGAACGTAGCTTCCTCTTCCTAGCAGCGATAACACTCTGCATTTGCTCTTCAGGCTTAGTGGGGGAGCGAGAGGACCCAAGGACTCGTGAAAGTGGTACCTTGGGAACAGCCTCTCGAGAGCCGTTATTGTTCGAGGCTGGGGAGGATGAGGAATGACTCCTGGCAGAGGACTCTGCGGATGGAGATGATTGAGCAGCAGCAGAGGCAGTATCAGTTTGCCCAGTGGTGGGAGCCTCTGGAGAGGACTCGTCATCGTCGGTTTCTTCCACAATGGGAGCCTCTTGAGAGGACTCCTCTCCATCAGCATTCTTAGTGGGAGCCTCTGGCGAGGACTCCTCATCGTCAGCACCATCATCAGCAGGAGCCTCCCGGGAGGACTCCTCATCCGCATCATCAGTATCATCTGCCACAGTGGTTTGATCTGTGGCAGGGATTTCCTCTTCAGCTTCAGCCTCAGCTTCAGCTTTATTCTTAGAGCCAGCTCCAGAGGCCGGCTTCCAGAAGGAGTCGGTGAGCTGCAAAAGAGTTAGCAAACATGAGTCAGCAAGCAATGCAAATGAAGTCAAGGTTGAAATAAAGTAGAGAGTAATACTTACATCAGGAGCTGGGTTTGTTGAGCAGAAGGGTTGGAGCCCGAAATGAGCTTGATCCTTCACCGGTTTCCCAGTCAACTTCTTGATGAGTCGACCAAGTTCGGGTCCATCAGACAACTGCTCCGTAACCCGGAGGTCATCACCAGCGCATCTGGTATATGAGCAGATCAGTCGAGTCCTAGGACTCAGCGGCTGGATTCTCCAGGTTGTCCAGCAACGGACCAAATCCATATTTTCCAAGTTGTGGGACAAGAGTGCCCGGATGCGAGTGATCAGAGACTCGACCCTCGGCCGGTCGGCCTCTGGGCACCTGGCTTTCATCAGAGGAGTCGCCCGGAGGCGTTCCTCAGAGAACAGGGGAAGCTTAGGTTCATCTGCAGGGGAAGTGTCCTTGCAATAAAAGAAAGTTCTTTGCCAGTCTTTGATGCGATTTGGGAAAACTGGCTTAGGGAAAACGGAGTTGAGGCGACGTTGAAGGGCGACGGCACCACATTGGAGAAGAGGACCTCCAGAGGTTTCAGGTTGAGGATTGCAATAGAATAGCTCGAGCCAAAGATTGATGTCAGGTTTAATCTGGAGGTAATCCTCACAGAGAACGACGAAATTAGAAAGTGTGAGAATGGAGTTGGGAGCAAGATCGTGAATCCGCAGCTCGTAAAGCTCGAGGAGCTGGCGGAAGAAAAAATCGCCGGGGGGAGAAAAGCCGCGGAATAGGTGCTCCACGAAGACAACTACCTCATCCTTAGCGGGAGAGGGAACAATCTCATCCCCTGGGGCCCGAGCTTGAGCACTAGAAGGGATCAAACCTGAGAGCCTGTGGGTCTTCAATTGCTCCGCCGAGACCGTAGATCCACTCCAATCGGCGGAGATCGATCGCTTGGAGGAGGGTTTGGCGGCGGCGGCGGCCGCGGCGGCAATGTTCACCGTCCTGCTCGACGTGGTCGCCTTGGCCTTCGATGTGGTCTTTGAGCGCTTGGGGGCCATGGCGTGCGGGCGGTGCGTGCTGGGCGCGGGAAGAGATGGGCGCGAAAGAGAGGAAGGAGAGCTTTGAGCTGAAGGGGCAAGTGAGGTTTAGGGCCTAACCCTTCGCGATTTATAAAGGGGGGTAAAACCCTAGAAAGTCAACTGTGGATAACGTTTCAGTAAAAACGTTCTAGTGACCAAACAGACAGATAAGAAATCACAATGTGGAAAGGTTAAAAGTCACAGATATGGAAGTAGCCGGCTTGTCTCAGAATGACGAGTCCTGTGACAGTGAAATCAGCTTATCTAGCCTTTGTTCGCAAGAGTCACACCAGAACCCGGCCTGCTAGTACGAGGGCAAGAGTGGTGGCTTGAACAAGGGATAAGAGTGGACTCATTTTATATATGTGTTATGTTTTGTGCAGGAATTCATCTTGGAGCTAGCAGCAGGTGACTTTGGAGCCATTGGCTCAAGTGGAAGGAGTCGACCCGGAGAGTCGAATCAGCAAGTCAGACGAAGCCGCCAAGCTGTGCCCAAGATAAATTCGGGGGCTACTGATGGGGGGATACTTTATAGGTAGGCCCATGGACCCGGAAAGTAGACCCGCCAAGACCAAGAAGGCCAAAGCCGAGTCACGTATCAAGTCGCATGGGCTGGGCTGGAGACAAGCCGACCAAGGCCCATGATGAAGAAAGGACCCGTCCGGAAGGAGTCCAAGTACAACCCGGAGTCTAAACTTGGAAGACCAGGACGTAGAGTAGGACTCCGTGTTCTAGTATGACTCGGTGTAAAGTGTAAGTCCAGAGACCCGGCAGCCTTTATAAGCGGGGTCCTGGACCTTAGATCGATAAGCTTCAACCAGTAGAGAAACCCTAGCCACCAGAGAGAAGTCGCCGGCTCCTAAGTTGTGGGAGCCGGATCCTTGTAATCGAGATACCATCAAGAGCAATAACATAGAAGCAGGAAGTAGGTCTTTACCTCGAATCAGAGGGGCCGAACCTGGGTAAATCCTTGTTCCTTGACGAGATTAACCGTTCCAGCGTACTTCAGTCATCAATGGCCCCAGAACTCATCTTCCCTGAGGAAGAACTTGCCGTGACAACCCCACGACAACACCTGACTTCGGAAGCCCCAAAAATTCCAGGAAAATTCAGAGCATAATATTTCGGGAAATAAGTCACGGAGCCAAAAGGGGGCGAAGAGGCGAGCAACAGGGGGCAGGGGCGACCCCCAACCGCGGGCCCACCTTGGGGCGCAGGTGGGTCCGCCCCTAGTCCCTATGGCCCCTCTCCAGCTCCCCTTCGGCGTATTATTGACCCTTGACCTAAAATCCTCGGGGGTATCGAAGAGGAATTTTTTTGCCGCCTCCACGAGGCGGAAACCAGACAAGGAGAAGAAGAGCTCCGGCAGGGAGAAATCTGCCGGGGAAATTCCCTCCCGGAGGGGGGAATCGTCGACATCGTCATCGCCATCACGCCGGGCATCATCGGCATCATCATCAGCACCATCTCCATCATCAGCACCATCGTCACCGTCACCGTCCCATCTCATCCCGCTGTAGGAATCGTCATTGTTTTGTTATTAGTTCATTGGAATCGCATCCCGGGTGTTGATTACTACTTGTAGTTGATGCTTGAGAGTTTTATCAGTGAATTTTCTTTACAATCAGATTGTTGCCCTTATTCATATCACCTCTGATCATGATCTATATGATGTCTTGTGAGTAGTTCGTTTGTTTCTTCAGGACATGGGGAAAGCCTAGTTGCTAGTAATTGCATAATGTTGAGTAATATTTAACGGTTTGATTTATGTTGTGGTGTTATTCCTCTAGTGGTATCGTGTGAGCGTCGACTACATGATACTTCACCTTTCAAAGGGCCTAGGGGATTGCATAGTGTATTTAGTTTGCTTATGGTAGGGTTGCAGGAGTGACAGAAACCTAAACCCCAATTTGTGAACTAGTGCACTAGGGAGCTTAGGGTCTCGGAGTTTAAGGCTGTGGTTAGGTTTTTATCTTAATTACTTTCTTGTAGTTGCGGATGCTTGCAAGGGGTTTAATCACAAGTATGTATTTGTCCAAGTAAGGGCGGTGCATTAGCATAGGTCCACCCACACAGCACTTTATCAAAACATTGAAGGTTAATCATCGGCGTGCAATGAAACTGGCTAGGCAGAAACTCCCATGTGTCCTCGAGAACGTTTTAATCTTCATAAGTAACACAACCGGCTTGTCCTTTGAGATTAAAAGGATTGGGCTATTCGCTGCAATTATTGTAGCACTCTTTTATTTACTTGTTCTTTATTTGTTCTTTAAATTAAAAATCCAAAAACATTTCTCTTTTAGTGCTTGCAGTGAAACCTTGCTGAAAACCACTTGTCAACACCTTCTGCTCCTCGTTGGGTTCGACACTCTTACTTATCGAAAGGACTATGATAGATCCCCTATACTTGTGGGTCATCAAGACTCTTTTCTGGCGCCGTTGCCGGGGAGTGTAGCGCTATTGGTAAGTGGAATTGGTAAGGAACTCTTTTATTGTAAGTGATGTTTTATTTTTGCTTGTTACTTTGCTTCGTTATGGAGCACTCTTCACTTAATATGCTGTTTGGGAGTGACTCTGCCACCACACCTGTAGTGGATGAGAGTCCTCCACTCTCTGAAATTGATCCATTTAAAATACCATGGGAATTATTGATCATGTTATGAGTAACCGTTATATAGGGGATGGAACCATCCATCCAGGTTATCATTTGCTTTATATTAAAGATCTATGTGAGCTATTTAAGATTGCAAGTATGTCAAAAGAGGTAATCATGAGGAAATTATTCTCAATATCACAAAAGGATAAAGCTATGTATTGGTATATGCTTCTGGATAATTCTCACTTGATGGATTGGAAAGAGCTTATGTCTCTCTTTTATTCTAAATTTTATCCCCTTCATGAAATTCATCAAGATAGAAATTATATTTATAACTTTTGGCCACATGAAGGAGAAAGCATCGCTCAGGCTTAGGGGAGGTTGGAATCTGTAATGCTTAAATGCCTCAATCATAAGCTTCCTAATGAAATAATTGTTAACAATTTTTATGCAAGGCTGCCTCGCTATGATAAGGATATGATTGATGCTTCTTCTCTTGGATCCTTTACAAACAAAGAAGTTAATGCTAAATGGGATTTAATTGAAAGGATTTATTGCAATGCGGAAGACTGGGAGATCGACAAAGGTAAAGAATCAGGTATAAATTATGAATATGACTGCATTAAATCTTTCATGGGAACTGAACGTTTTAATATGCTTAGTACTAAGTTTGGGCTCAATTCTCAAATTGTTGTTGATCTTTGTAAATCCTTTGCTGACCATATTAATATTTCAAAAGAAAAGTGGGATAAGTATCATGAACCATTTAAAGATGTTTGTAAAACAGATGTGCTTGCTAGTGATGATGTGCCTGTTCAAACAGTTGAATCTGCTTTACCTGCTGTTTACTTTGAAAAACCACCCTTTCCTATAAAAATTAAAGAACACTCAATCGTGGCTAGTGTGGTTAATAAAAGTGAAAGGAAAGCTTATGAACCTGATGAACAACTTGAAATTGCCTCTCCAGTAGCTTTGGTTAAAGATCTTGTAACTGAGAACGTCGATGAAAGTTCTATTTATGTTTGTGAAGCTGCTACTAACATTGTTAGACAAGATAAAAGTGCAAAAGTTGTTGGTACTCCTGTTGTCTCTGTCAAGATAGGTGATCATTGCTATTATGGATTATGTGATATGGGTGCAAGTGCAAGTGATATTCCTTATACACTTTATCACGAAATAATGAGCGAAATTGCGCCATGTGAGCTTGAGGATATTGATTTGGAGATTAAATTGGCTAATAGAGATGTCATCCACCCGGTGGGAATTGTCAGAGACGTTGAAGTCTTATGTGGTATGGTAAAATATCTAACTAATTTCCTTGTCTTGGGGTCGGTTAAAGATAAATTTTGTCCTATCATATTTGGTAGACCTTTCTTAAATACTTGTAGTGCTGTTATAGATTTTAAGAAAGAAAAGGTCTTTGTTCAATTCGTTGGAGAGCCGTATGAATTTAATTTTTCCAAATTTGCTAAACATCGTTATGATAAAGAATTACCTAATGAGGATCTTATTATTGAAAGAATTGCTTCTATTGCCATGCCTCCTAATGATCCTTTGCAGCAATATATGGAGGAGCACGAGAATGATATGTTTATGCAGGAAAGAGAGGAAATTGATGAAGTCTTCTTTAGACAGCCGGCTATTCTAAAGCATGATCTACCTGTGGAGTCTCTGGGGACCCAGACACCTCCAAAGGGAGATCCTGTTTTTTAATTAAAAGCTCTCCCAGACACTCTCAAATATACATATTTGGATGAGAAGAAAATATATCCTGTTATTATCAATTCTAACCTTTCAGTGAAAGAGGAGGAGCGATTATTGGAGGTCCTTAGGAAACATCGAGCTGCATTGGGACTCTAGATGATCTTCAAGGGATTTCTCCATCTATATGTCAGCATATAATTAATATTGAGCCCGATGCGAAGCCCGTTGTTGATCATCAACGAAGATTGAATCCAAAGATGAAGGATGTGGTAAGAAATGAGATACTCAAGCTTCTCGATGCAGGTATAATCTATCCTATAGCTGATAGTAGATGGGTTAGTCCTGTCCATTGTGTTCCCAAAAAGGGAGGTATGACTGTTGTTGCTAATGATAATAATGAACTCATTCCTCAAAGAATAGTTGTAGGGTATAGAATGTGCATTGATTATAGGAAACTTAATAAGGCTACTCAAAAAGATCATTATCCTTTGCATTTTATTGATCAAATGCTTGAAAGACTGTCTAAGAATTCTCACTTTTGTTTTCTTGATGGTTATTCTAGTTTCTCTAAAATTGCTGTTAAATTTGAAGATCAAGAAAAAACTACTTTTACTTGTCCTTATGGAACTTATGCTTATAGACGTATGCCTTTTTGGTTTCTGTAATGCACCTGCTACTTTTCAAAGATGCATGTCTGCTATTTTTCATGGTTTTTGTGAGGAAATTGTGGAAGTCTTCATGGACGATTTCTCCGTCTATGGAACTTCTTTCGACAATTGCCTCTATAATCTTAACAAAGTTTTGCAGAGATGTGAGGAGACCAATCTTGTTCTCAATTGGGAGAAGTGTTCTTTCATGGTAAATGAAGGCATAGTTCTTGGACATAAAATTTCTGAAAGGGGGATTGAAGTTGATAAAGCCAAAATTGAAGCAATTGAGAAGATGCCCTATCCAAGAGACATCAAAGGTATTCGTAGTTTCCTCGGTCATGCTGGTTTTTATAGGAGGTTTATTAAAGATTTTTCTAAGACATCGCGGCCTCTTACTAATCTTCTTCAAAAAGATGTTCCATATGTTTTTTATGAAGATTGTAAGGAAGCCTTCGAGATACTAAAAAGGCTTTAATCACCGCTCCTATAGTTCAACCGCCTGATTGGAATTTACCCTTTGAAATTATGTGTGATGCTAGTGATTATGCTGTAGGGGTTGTCCTTGGCCAAAGAATTGATAAGAAGTTGAATGTAATTCATTATGCTAGTAAAACTTTGGATAGTGCACAGAAAAATTATGCAACCACTGAAAAGGAATTTTTAGCGGTCGTTATTGCTTGTGATAAATTTAGACAATATATTGTGGACTCTAAAGTAACTATTCATACTGACCATGCTGCAATTAAGTACCTTATGGAGAAGAAAGATGCTAAGCCTAGACTTATTAGATGGGTGCTTTTGCTGCAAGAGTTTGATTTGCATATTGTTGATAGAAAAGGTGCAGAAAATCCTGTAGCTGATAATTTGTCTAGAATGGAAAATGCTCCTCATGATCCCATCCCTGTAAATGATAGTTTCCCTGACGAACAACTTGCCATCGTTAAGGTAACTTCTCATGATGCTCCTTGGTATGCTGATTATGCTAATTTTATTGTCTCGAAATTTTTGCCTCCAAGTTTTACTTATCAACAGAAAAGGAAATTCTTCTATGACTTGAGGCATTACTTTTGGGATGACCCACATTTATACAAGGAGGGAGCTGATGGAATCTTGAGGAGATGTATTCCTAAGCATGAACAGGAGGAGGTATTGAGGAAGTGCCACAATAGTGATTATGGAGGACATCACGCAGGTGAAAGGACTGCACATAAGGTTCTTCAATCAGGTTTTTATTGGCCTACTTTATTTAAGAATGCTAAAAAGTTTGTTTCATCTTGTGATGAGTGTCAAAGGGTCGGTAACATTAGTAGACGTAATGAAATGCCTATGAATTATTCTCTTGTTATTGAACCTTTTGATTGTTGGGGGTTTGAATTTATGGGTCCTTTTCTCACTTCTCATGGTAATACTCATATTCTTGTTACTGTAGATTATGTTACTAAGTGGGTGGAAGCTATACCAACTAAAAGTACTGATCATAAGACCTCCCTAAAAATGCTTAAAGAAGTTATTTTTCCTAGGTTTGGTGTGCCTAGATATCTTATGACGGATGGAGAATCTCATTTTATTCATGGAGCTTTTAGAAAGGTTTTGGCCAAGTATGATGTTAATCACAGAGTCTCCTCTCCATATCATCCTCAAACTAGTGGGCAAGTTGAATTAACTAATAGAGAAATTAAACTGATCTTGCAAAAGACCGCTAACAAGTCTAGGAAGAATTGGTCTAAAATATTTAATGATGCTTTATGGGCCTATAGAACTGATATAAAAACCCTATGGGTATGTCTCCTTATAAAATGGTTTATGGAAAGGCATGTCATTTGCCTCTTGAATTAGAGCATAAAGCTTTTTGGGCTGTTAGACAACTTAATTCTGATCCTAATCTTGCTGGTAAAACTAGGTTGCTCAAATTAAATTCCTTGGATGAGTGGAGAAACGAGGTTTATGAAAGTGCTCGTCTGTTTAAGGAAAAAGTAAAGAGATGGCATGATAAGATAATTTAATTTTGGTGATAAAGTGCTTTTGTATAGGTCTCGTCTCATATTTTTTGCAGGAAAATTGCTATCAAAATGGGAGGGACCATTCATCATTGAGGAAGTTTATCGCTCCGGAGCTATAAAGATTAATAATCTTGATGGGAACAAATCTCAAGTGGTGAATGGTCAGCGACTTAAGCACTAGATCTCCGGTAATCCCTTGGAAAAGGATGCTGATGTTATTCAAGTGGTCTCTCTAGAAGAACTCATCGAAACCAAATACCGGAAGACTCCAGAATCAGCAAATGAATAGGTAACTGTTTCGGTAAGGAAAGTGTCTCGGAAAATTCCAGAAAAATTATATTATTTATTTCTCGAAAATTAGGAAAATTCAGAGACTTGATGGAGTACGAGACGGACTCTAGGGGGCAGAGGCGGCCCTCTGCCGCGGCTCCACCCCAGGCCGCAGTGGGGACCCGCCCCTGGCCTCTGGACACCGCCTCCGACTCCGCCTAGCCCCGTTGTCTTCCTTTTATTGCAAAAATTTTCGCTATATATTTCCTCGAATTTTTCGAGAAGCGTATCCTGTGTTTTTCGTCGTGTTTTGTCTCTGGCTATTTTCATCAGGATCTTGAAGATTTTTGATCATGGCATCCTCTTCTGGACCCGACAACACCGGCAACGATGATCGAGGCATGGACTTCAAAGGAACTGAAGGAACGGAGGAAGTGTTCAAGAGCGTGCCCCATGATGATGGAGAGGAATTCAAAGAAGACCAACGCCAATACCCCTACGCCACGGTAGCAAGGATTGGGTGATGAAGAATCCTTCTGTTTTTGAGGAAAGGGAATGGCTACATAAGGCGGACAAAGGCCCTCGTAGGAACTCTGCTGGGAGGTCTCCCTTTTCCCGAACCAGAAATCATTTTCATACTTTAATCCATAACCATCAGCTTGAAACTGTTCCGTTTGGAGAGTTGCCCTCTGCTTCGGATATAGATCATACTCATGTAGGATGTAGGAGCTTCAACGTAGATAATGAGGATGGCTGGGGGAGAGCGCAAGATGATTAGGACTCGCCTATTGGGTCGCTAAGAAGCCGAATTGAGAGTAACACGGGGATAATCCGCAATCTCAGATATCAGTTTGAGGAGTTAAAAGAAACCATTGAAAGGCTCATAAGGATCATCGACCCATCTCCACCGCGGGAATAAAATTCGAGCACTATGGGTAACGGTACTCCCTTGGCTTGTTCCAAGCTTGGGGGAGTGCCCCGGTATCTTTATCTTATGTCTTTCATATTTCGCAGTCTTGTAAGTCGTATCATGAGTAGAGAAGTTATTTTGTAGTATGGTTTTGCATTGTGTCTTCTCACTCCTTGTGAGTTCTTTGTATCCATTGGTGTGTGGTTTTCTATAATGGAATATAAATGAGAAGTATCTTTTATTATTCTGCACTTTATATTTTATTATGGCAATCTCTCTCATCTGCTGATCTTGTGGTAAGTAATGATTTGACATTGGGTGCATGAGTAGAAATTTATTCGGTATTGATAAGCATGGCTTCGTTTAAATTGCAATAATTGCTTTGGTGCTTCAGTAGAGAAGAAGAATTTAATTGCAAATACACTATCTTGTACGTCTTACATGCTTGTGAACCTTCCAGCTCATACACCTTTGTATTAGATTTATCTCTGACAGTGATGATAAGCTTTATGTTGCATGTTTGACATATTGTTTTTGATAGCATAGTTGATTTACATCTCTCAACACTGTTTGTTTGCTGTAAATCCTTTCTAGCCTAAAGCCCTGTACTGAGTGTATGGTTCACTCGTGCATCCAATTCCCAAAGCCAAACTTTCTTGCCAGCTGAGTCCACCATATCGACCTATGCATAGTATTTCTTGCCATTCCAAGTAAATTTGTCATGTGCTACCTTTAAAAAAATTCAAAATACCTCTCTTTGTGCCTCTGTTTTTAAGCTCATGAGGGAGAAGTGGAGAGCTAGATATAATTTGTGACGAGCAAGGTCATTTCCCCCCTTTCACCCGGTGTTGATGGATTACGTCTTCAGTTGAATCAACCCGAGAGCAGCTTAAGCAAAAATATAAATATAACTCACAATTCTCCTCCGCGCAATGCAAATCTGAGAAATCAGCCCAAACATTGGACAGTGGTAAAACCAAGGAGAAAGAGGAGCGTAGTCGCTCCTCTAAAAACTAGCTGCTCTCACAAGTCTAACCTTGCTTGTCATGGAGGACTAGATAGCTTCTCTGTTGTGAAGCCGTTGACGGAAGCATGCATACCTCAAAATCATTTTACTTCTCTTTTAAAAAACCAAAAAGCTCTAGCACATAACTAATCCCTGCTTCCCTCTGCGAAGGGCCTCTCTTTTACTTATTGTTGAGTCAGTTCACCCACTTCCTCTACCTTCTACAAGCAAACCCATAGTGTTGAATTTTGATATTAAGCAAGTTTGATATCTACATTATGTCTTTTATGTCTCATGATAGTTATTCATTTTTCTTATGTCAGTTCTAACTCTTTTATAAGGATATAGCTTTGACGATTTGCAACTCGTGGGAAGATGACCGGATGGTTGAAGCATTTAAATGAATCTTTCTTGAAATATGGGCTAATAAGTATAATTGTTTCTTAAGCAGAGTCTCGTTTTGTCTTTTCTTAATAAGTTTCTGTCTTCTTTCACCTTAACATGTTGTAGTTACATTACTTGTCTTCGAGAAGCTTTATGAGAGAAAGGTTGTTGTTTAAGATATATTTGTGTTTGATGAGTAAATACTGATGCTTCATGTTCGTATTCTTTATTTATCGACACTTCACTCTATAAACCTATGGTCATGTTTACCGAGTTCAGTTTTCGCTTGGGGACAAGCGGAGTCTAAGCTTGGGGGAGTTGATACGTCCATTTTGCATCACTATTTTACATCATAATTTATCTTTATTCATTGATATATTTCATATTATGATGCAATACTTATATTATTTTATCCCATTTTGCATGTTTGGCAATTATTGGAGATGCATCCGCCGGAGCCTGGAATCAGCTAGAAAAGTACCTGTCAAGACACCTGACTTCGGAAGCCCCAAAAATTCCAGGAAAATTCAGAGCGTAATATTTCGGGAAATAAGTCACGGAGCCAGAAGGGGGCGAAGAGGCGAGCAACAGGGGGCAGGGGCGACCCCCTGCCGCGGGCCCACCTAGGGCCGCGGGTGGGGCCCGCCCCTCTCCGGCTCCCCTTCGGTGTATTATTGACCCTTGACCTAAAAACCTCGAGGGTATCGAAGAGGAATTTTTCCGCCGCCTCCACAAGGCGGAAACCAGACAGAGAGAAGAAGAGCTCCGGCAGGGAGAAATCACAAGTATGTATTTGTCCAAGTAAGGGCGGTGCATTAGCATAGGTCCACCCACACAGCACTTTATCAAAACATTGAAGGTTAATCACCGGCGTGCAATGAAACTGGCTAGGCAGAAACTCCCATGTGTCCTCGAGAACGTTTTAATCTTGATAAGTAACACAACCGGCCTGTCCTTTGAGCTTAAAAGGATTGGGCTATTCGCTGCAATTATTGTAGCACTCTTTTATTTACTTGTTCTTTAAATTAAAAATCCAAAAGCATTTTTCTTTTAGTGCTTGCAGTGAAACCTTGCTGAAAACCACTTGTCAACACCTTCTGCTCCTCGTTGGGTTCGACACTATTACTTATCGAAAGTACTACAATAGATCCCCTATACTTGTGGGTCATCAACCCACCAGGTCCGGGTCGGGCAGCCGGCCCCCGCTAGTCAGTGTGTAATGAGCTAGTCCCACACATGTACAGCACCTCCTCAGCCCTATATAAGGGGGTGTGCGGCCTCCAGAGAAAGGGGGGGATCTGTCACTTAGTCCGGGAAGAAACCCTAGCAATACTCACCCGGCTGAAGGAGCCCTTGTAAGCCGTTCATCCGGAAAAAGAAAGAGCAAGGCAGGAGTAGGAGTTTTACCCCACCTTGAGGGCTCCGAACCTGGGTACATCTTGTGTTAGCATGCATGCTTGTGCCCAACCCCGCCTGCAGGATCCACCGGCTGTGTTAGTTGCTCCCACACCTCCCAAGCCTAACCTTAGACATATGTCCACACGACGACAACAAGTATGCGCCCCTGCTCACATCGTCATACCCATTGCTGGCGTCCAGTTTGTGAGTTAATCGGCTCCTATCACATCTCATAGCCTTGGTTACCTTTGTAATTTACTCATTGCTAACATAGAAGTATGGAACTACTGAAGGTATACTAATCTATGATCAGTCATACTCATCAGTGTTGTTGGAAGATTTGTCGCCGACAACAACTACTGTTGGTGTTCATCTCACGATCTCACCCGTGGAGCAGCCGCCCCCTCCCCTCCCTTTGACGATCCATCTGCGTTGTTCAAGCTCCCCGGACATACTCTCTCTCCATCTGGTGTTTTGATATGGCCGAATCACTGCAGCCTGCTAGATGGGTTTGACTGTCCATGTAATCGGTTTTTCTATCTTGCTGATCACCTCTGCCTTGAAAAATTCCAGTTTAGGCATCCGTTTGTACTGGGTGTATTCTAAGTGGTTGAGCGCTTACTGTAGAGAATTTACTATTATCCCTCCTTTGCTGATTAAACATTAATGGCAGCCATCTAAATGCCAGTTTATGTTACAACTAGGATATATCATACTATGACTAGCGGATGTTACTTTGAGTTACTTTTATGTGTAAGAATATGTAGCATGGAAAAACAGAGGAGGGAACTGATCGGTCACTAGCATACGGATTGTTAGTTACCACGTACTAGCTAAGTGAAATGTGAGCAATCAAAACTTTTCTTTAGTTGAACATAGTACACACGTACTAACATGAGTCATAATTCAACAAGATGCTAGGTTCTTCATCATTTATCATTTACGAAGGTAACAACTCCATGTGCGCTAGGTAAATGAAATTAAAAGGTAATATAGCTCTTCCAATTAACCAAATTAATAGGATGTAAGTTTATAGGCCTGGGACTCATGACTTCTATATATATTTCCCTATTTTCTCCGTTTTTTTAAGTCTCTGGCAGCTCACAAAAGGGTTGGATCGACACCAACACAAAAAGTTCCGTTGAGGTTAGACTTATGATGGTTCTTACTATGGAAGACAAAGATGATTGGGTTTTCCTAAGACCATATTGGTACTGACAGTTGTATACATGAGAATTAAACAACCATTGATACACATTATCATTGCCATTTATTTTGCGTGTTGAGGGGTTCTATACATTTTGTTGTTGATCCATTTTTTTCTTTTGTCATTTGATTACTATAAGCAACACAACATGTTTATTAATTTCGAAATTACCTATCCATCGTAGTAATTTGGCCACAAATTTCCGCAGCAACGCGCGGGGTATCTATCTAGTTAATTAAGAACCTGTCGCCGAAAGACAGACTGCTGATTGGCTTGGTGACATTAATGGCGCACATTACATAGTCACTAGGTGAACTACCTATGCAAATGCTAATGACATCAGAGAGCAGATCGAAAGTGCATCGGATATTACAGATTGGGGACTAAAGAACTCTTGGAGATCTTCTTAGTTTCAGCCGTTCTAATCATGGACAGCACTAAACAAAGAACAGGCCATGGTCTTATCTATCTAATCTCACTGTCACTCAGCGTTATTTCTGTCGCTAATTAGCTAGGACCTAGCCAGCCGATATGCATCTACGCGCTTCCATGTCAAAAATGCATAGGGGCCGGCAGTGTTTTTGCACCTTACATTTCACAATCATCTTGATTCGATTTTCTCTAAGCGCTAGATACAGCGTTGACTGTAGTTTTTTCCTTACCTTTTTATGCGTAAGCAACTATGACCACCAACAGAAAAGGTGCCGTATACCTGTCAAGGGAAAGGACCTGGCCCCGGCCGGGTCTCACCTCAAACTTAAAGACTTCAGAAAGCCCGTGCAGGAAAGGTCCAACGCTTGTCCACGCCAAATCAGCGCAAAGTCGCCATGAGGTTGTGAAATCGACAATACGTGGAACAAGTTGCACACTGCGCTAGCTGTGGATCTCCTCATCACGAGCTCGATCTTTTCACCTTTTGGCCTTGCAACTAGGTCCAAGCACAAACACAAGCACGTTATCCTCGAGCCTTTCCTTTTTTTTCTCTTCCTTGTGGATGGTGATATATCCACTAATCCAGATGCATGTTCTTGTTTCAGGAATACAAGTGGAATGTGTAGCTGCTCCAGGTAGTATCTAGTATGTATCACCATATATACGCATGATTGGTACGCACTACGGTTTTAGTGATCACCTGTGAGGAGAAATTGGCAGTTGCTTAACTGTTCTGGTTGGCTCATCTGACCATCGCTGTTTAATTAGTTTCCTCGCTAATCTACTGGCACAGACAGATATGGAACCGTAAGCTAGGGAGCATGCCATTACCATTTGCCAGACTAAAACTAATGTTTAAAGATCGACTTGACTGATGCCATGTGATCAGCCGTAGTATACATGCATGATCCCTCGCACACCATTGGCCATTCGAGTACTAGCGTTGTTGTTCCGGAACCTGTGAAATTTTTAGCAGAGCCACACACACGACGAGAGGTCTCCGTTCGGCTGGGCTCCAACTTCCACGCAGCGGTCGTCGCACCCGGAAAGTCCTGGACCTGATAACATCAGCCACTAGCGCTGCCGCCGTTTCAGTTCAGGCGACATGCACTCAAACGAAATCCTACCTGCCTCCGCCGAGCATGCAAGCCGCCGGTCTTATTTTGGCACCGGCGAGGGAGGTGCGGCCAGCTTCCTGCCATGGAGAATTCAGTGTTTTTCTGTGTACTGGCCGTTTATTAGCTCAAAAACCATTTAGTTCGCTAGTTGATTATACCGACAAGCTCGTCATATGGTGCGGCCGATCGACCGGAATAACAAACAGCCAAAAGGACGGGCAAAGAGGAGAAGGAAAGATCGATCGAAGCAACAGACATTACCTAGTTGGTTTCGCTCGCTGTAGGCAAAAAAAGAGTTAGTACTAGTAATAGGTTTCAGTTTGGAATGATAAGTTAGTACAAGTTAGTACTCTGTTCTTGCGCCTTGGTCCTAGACTCTGAACAACGTGAGAATGAGGCCCAACAAGGGAGAGACCCAGTAGTTTTACAGAAACTGCATCTTTTTTCGACGAGGGAGAGGCCCAACAAGCATGGGCTCGATAAACAACACCAGCTACTCTCCCGGTATAAAATTCGCAACGGCCCAAACCTTCGCCTCCTCTTTGATGCCTCTACGCGAGCTGCGGCCAGCAGGCCCAGGAAAGGAAGAGAGGCTGGAAATCCCTCCGCTCGACGCATCTCACGTCTAGCTCTGTCCATCCCCGACCACCACAGCCACCGCTCCATCTCGCTCTCGCCGGATCGACAGCCGCTGCCGTCCTCTCCTCTACTCCGACCCTCCTATGCGCCGCCCTAGCCGCGCACGAGGGATGCCTAGCCGGAGACGCCGGACCTGCAAGGGACAGCACCCGATGCTGCTGCTGCCGCCGACCACCTCTCACCGTCTCACGCCCCGCTGCTCGAGCACCAAGTTGAACATCGTCCCGCTCTGCCCGACGTTGGCTCACGGTATGAGTTTTCCCCCAACCCCCGATCCAAATCCTCTTCTCCCCGATCTGTGGTTCTCGGAGCAGTACGCCGTTGCCTCCCTGCTTGTGTGGACCTAGGATTCTACTCTCATTGTTCATCGCTAGCTCTGCAGCGGTTAGGCCTCCCTGCTTGTGTGGACCTGTTACGATCTAGCTTGCTATTCCAAGAGTTTGAATACAAGATCTAGTCGTACAACGGGATTTCAGGGTAGTTTCGTAGAAGAATCAACTACTTTCTATTACAATTGATCACCGTCTTCAGATGCCGATCTCATCCTCTTATACTGCCTACGCTTCCTTGCGTGTTCCTGTGGACGGAGACGCCAGGATGGAGTGGGCCTTCGCAGTCTTGCTGGGCCGCTTGCGGCCAGGCCTGGGCTGGGCCGTGACATGCCCCACCCCTTGAAAACTGGCTTGCCCCCAAGCTAGTGCATCAGGAAATGCGAGATGCAGAGCGAATGCATCTTCCCAGGTCGTTGTCGGTGGTGTTGCTCTGTCCCAGGCGACGTAGAGCTGCTGCTTCACGGAGCCTCCTCGCTGAATGGATCGTGTCGCCAGAATCTCCAGAGGCTGCACATCAACTGCAGAAGATAGTAACATCAAGGCATCATCAGCACTGACATGTTGTTGCGGAGGAATGTGGCGTTTCGGTTGGGAGACATGGACAACATCATGGATGCGGCTGGTAGCTGGCAGTGCAAGTTTGTACGCCACTGCTCCAATCCTTTTAGTGATTTGGTAGGGCCCATAGAATTTGTAGGCCAATTTCTGCGTGCTGCGACGAGCAATAGATGTCTGTATGTAGGGCTGGAGGCGCAGGTAAACCCAGTCTCCTGCCTGAAAAACCCTTTCCATGCGATGCTTGTCTGCCTGGCGGCGCATGCGTGCTTGGGCACGAAGGAGCTGTTGATGCAACAATTCCATTGTAGTTGCCCTCTCCTGCACATCTTGTCCAATTCTGGAGTGTCGGCAGGTGTAGTAGGAACACCAAAATGCCGAGGAACATGACCATAGAGGGTTTCAAAGGGAGAGCGTTGTAAAGCAGAGTGAAAGGAGGTGTTATACCAGTATTCTGCCAAAGGAAGCCATTTGGCCCACTGAGTAGGTGTAGCATGTGCTGAACAGCGGAGGAACGACTCAAGGCACTGATCAATCTTTCTGTCTGCCCATCAGTTGAGGGTGTATGCAGAGCTCATCATCAGCTGTGTGTCAGTCAGCTTGAAAAGTTCCTGCCACAGTGCGCTGGTGAAAATCTTGTCACGATCAGATATGATACATTGTGGTAAACCATGCATTTGTAGATGCCATCAAGGAATGTCTGTGCCACTTGGGCTGCTGTGAAAGGGTGCCGGAGAGGAAGGAAATGCCCATATTTGGTTAACTTGTCGATGACCACTAGAATCACATCAAATCCCAATGACCTAGGCAATCCTCAATAAATCCAAACTGACTGTATGCCAAGGGAAAGGTGGAATTGGCATGGGCTGAAGCAATCCTGGCAGTTTGGTGTGCTCAGTCTTGGCTTGTTGACAGATAGAGCAAGCTGCAACGTACTGTGCCACACTTTGTTTCAGGCCAGACCATGCAAACATACGTTTGATCCTCTGATATGTAGCTAGGACCCTGAATGTCCACCAATGCCACTGGAGTGCAAAGCTTGTATGATATGCTGCTGTGCAATACTGCTTTACCCACCCAGATTTTGCCACGAAAACGAATGACTCCTTGTTCCAAAGAAAAACCCTTGTCATTCACTCCCGTAATGTTGAGCTCAGCCCACAGTTTTTTGGTTTCAGGATCATCATCATATCTGCAATAAGATTCTGCAACCAGGTGGGTTCGGTTGCCGAAATTGCTAAGAACTCGTTGCCGATAACTCTGCGCGACAGTGAATCAGCTGCAGCATTAGTATGCCCTTCTTGTACTGTATCTTGTAATTCAAACCCATCACTTCACAAAAGCTTTGTGCTGGATGCCAGTAGTGATGCGTTGCTCAGTGAGATGGAGCAAACTTTTTTGGTCAGTACGTATGATGAACTCGTTCTGCTGCAGATATGGGCGCCACTTTCCCCACGGCCATAAGAATCGCCAAACATTCTTTCTCATACGTTGATAGTGCATGGTTCTTGGGACAGAGAGCCTTGCTGAGATAGGCAATGGGGTGGCCCTCCTGCATCAGGACTGCAACCGATCCCTGTCTGACATGCGTCAGTCTCCACAACGAAAGGACGGGAAAAATCCGGTACCGCCAACACTGGTGCTTGACTGAGGGCTCGCTTCAGGGTTTGGAAAGCAGTCTCTGCTGCAGGTGTCCACTGGAATTGCACTCCTTTTTGAGCAACTCAGTGAGAGGACGACAGATGACGCCGTAAAGATCGATGAATTTTCTATAATACCCTGTCAGGCCGAGAATTCCCCTTAGTTCCTTCAAATTTCTCGGTGTTGGCCACTGCTGCCGCGATTTTCTCTGGATCTGTTGCGACACCATCACCACTGATGATGTGTCCTAAGTACTCCAACTTGGGTTGAGCGAACAGACACTTTGATCCTTTGATGAACAACTTGTTGTCCTTCAGGATCTCAAACACTTGCTGAAGCAACTGAAGGTGCTCTGCCCAGGTGGATGTGTAGATTAAAATGTCATCCATGAACACCAACACTCCGTGTCGCAGCAGTTTCTCGAAAATGTGATTCATCACTCCCTGAAAGGTTGCTGGTGCGCCTGTTAAGCCGAATGCAATCACAAGGAACTCGTACAACCCATGGTGAGTGCGGAAAGCGGTCTTGTACTCATCACCGGCCGCCATTCGAATCTGATGATACCCCGATGCAAGGTCCAATTTGCTGAACCATTTCGCTCCTGCCAACTCGTCCAATAGTTCATCCACGACAGGTAGCGGGTGTTTGTTTTTCACTGTCAGTGCGTTCAATTGTCGATAGTCCACGCAGAAACGCCATGAGCCGTCCTTCTTGCGCACAAGCAAGACTGGTGAAGCAAATGGGCTAGCACTCTTTCGGATTGTACCATGTTGCAACATAGCTTGCACCTGTTTTTCAATCTCTGATTTCTGTTGTGGAGCATAACGATATGGACGCACATTGACTGGCTGAGCACCGGGCACCAATGGTACCTGATGATCACAAGCTCGTTGCGGTGGTAACTCAACAGGATCACCAAACAACGTATCAAACTCTGTCAAGAGTGTATGCACTTCTATTGGTATGGTGTGCATGTCCTCAGCAGTGAGAGAGTTCAGTTCCTGCTCTTGATGGATCGGTTGCACTTGTACACATTCAGTTACAGCACCTCTACGAAGTAACCCATGTAACTTGGCTGCTGACACTGGGCGACATTTCTGTTTGCCCTCTTTAATGCCTTTGAGTTGCACTCTTCTATTGTTGTGAGTAAACTTCATCCACCGCTTCTTCCAATGAACCCACATCGGACTGTGTTCCTCAAGCCAGTCTGCTCCTAGAATCATGTCATAGCAAGGCAGAGTAAGAACCTGGAAGTCTTGTACAAAAGAATGCCCCTGACACATCCACGGTAGCTGAGGTAGCATATGTGCACTGAGAAGAGAAGCTCCATTGGCCGCCACAAATCGAGAAGGAGGAGTTTCAGTTAATGCTCGACCCAATTTTTCTGCCAACTTAGTGGTGATGAACGAAGAATTTGCTCCTGAATCAACCAGTATAAGCACATGTTGTTTATCCACCATGCCATGAAGACGCATTGTGCGCCGCTGCCGAGGTGTTTGTGTCGCTGCCAGAGGTGCAAGCAAGCAGAGATCACTGTCATCAGAGCTGCTGTCTCCTGACTTACTGTCACTATCATCAACATGCAGCACTTCGAGAAGTTCTTCCATAATGTGCAATGGAACCTGTGCTGGACATTTGTGGATCTTACTCCACTTCTCACCGCAAGTGAAACACAAGCCTTTTGCCTTGCGGTATGCACGTAGTGCCTCCAGTTTATCATCCCAGTGGTTGTTCTCAGATTTCTTTGCTTCATCAGACCGAGAGTTCGATCTGAATTTATCTGGATAATACTTGGCCTTGTCCTTGTGGTAGCTCTTGTGATGAAGCTTCTCCGTCTCCATCTCCGTTTCCTGCAGTGTAGCCAACAAGCTCGCAGTATCCACATCCTTAGGACAGTGTAAAATTACAGCAGTACGAATGTCAGGCCGAAGCCCAGCTATATATCTTTCTACAAACAGCACTTCATTGGTGTAAGGATCCTCCAACAGAATTTGGTGTCTAAGTGTGTGGAATTTTGTGGTGTACTGTTCTACATTACCAGACTGACTCAAGGCGAGCAGCTGGCGCATGAAGAAGGTGTGCTTGCTCTTGCCCCAACACTCAACTACAGCTGCGCACAGTTCATGCCAATGCACGAACCGACGTTTCTTCTGTTCAGTTTTAAGACACAAGGCGGCATTGCCCATGCGAGATTGCCGTTGCCGCGCCCATGGGGCTGTTTATCGGAGTCGAGCTGCACGACGTTGGTCGGTGGCGTGAGGGTCTCACCCGCGTTCGGGCGGGAAGGGTGTTCTGGTGGCCGCCTTGCCGCTGGATCAGCTTCCAGGAGACCTAGGCGAGACGCGGTGTCCTCTGCGTGTAGTTGAAGGAGCGCGGTGCTCTTCATCAGATCCGCGGTGGTCTTGTCCACCGACTGCATCCAGCCCGTGATCGAACGAAGCTGCGTCGCGATGTCATCGAGCTTGGCGTTGGTGGAGGTGTTCTGTTCTTCGACCATCGCCATCACCGTCGCCAGTTGCGTCTCCACCACCGTCGGACTCTTCCTGGGAGCCAGATCGAGAGCCAAGGACGCGATCGAACCAAGAGATGGGATTTACAACAGCAATTCGAGATCGCAAACGGATTTACAGATCAATCGAACCACGGATCGAAACAGGGCTCAAGATACCAATTGTTACGATCTAGCTTGCTATTCCAAGAGTTTGAATACAAGATCTAGTCGTACAACGGGATTTCAGGGTAGTTTCGTAGAAGAATCAACTACTTTCTATTACAATTGATCACCGTCTTCAGATGCCGATCTCATCCTCTTATACTGCCTACGCTTCCTTGCGTGTTCCTGTGGACGGAGACGCCAGGATGGAGTCGGCCTTCGCAGTCTTGCTAGGCCGCTTGCGTCCAGGCCTAGGCTGGGCCGTGACAGGACCTTGGATTTTGTGTGTAAATCAAATGCTTATCAGACTGGAATACTGATGTTTAGTACTTGTGATTTTGTTTGGTTAGTTAATGTGTGTAGCTGCATAACCTTGATGGAGTGGTTAGTTATTGTTTTGTTATATGAACTGGGTCTGAAGCAGATGGAGTGCATCTTATTTCTTCCATGGGTTGTTGGAGTGCACCTCTGAACCAGATGGAGTGCTGATTTTCTCCCATCTCATTTCGTTGTTCCACACACAGGTAGGATACGAGTAGTGTTGCTCTAGTGTTCCATTGATTTACCATGCTTAATGAGTAGTACTGCAGCCGCTGTTGCTCTAGTGTTGAATAAGATTCTGGACCTGATTATGTATTGCCCTTCCTTAGGCACTAAAATGCTTCCAGTCCATCCATATTTTGTACTGTTGGTACCCATCACAAAATTTGTATGGCATGCTGTTCTGGAATAGAAAAGCAACAATTTGTGTCATTTCTACTTTTTTTACCCAGGCATTACTATAATGCAATCATTTTCTCATCATGGGAGTTCCTGTCCTCATGCCATAGTATAGGCAGTATACTAATGGGCTGTTCTGTTGAGCTGCAGGTTGGGAGACTACAGGACGTCTTGCATGGGGATAAATGTGCGATGACGGCGAGTACTCCGCGCCATGTGACGGCAGGGGTGGACTTCTGCTGCGACTCCGTTTGTTCAGATAAGTTGCTGGGCTCACTGTGGCCTCCCACGCCTCGCGCTTGGTTGTAGGCTCGACTAGCCCTCAGCTTTGATGACCTCCACAACTCCTGCCGCAGGAACCACGGTGGCGGTGACGTTCAGCCTCGGCTACACCCCCATTGGTGAGCTCCTCTGCCGAAGGAATCATGATGTTTATGTTGGCAGATTTACTTGATTGTAGGTTGGTATTCATGTGATGGACTTGCTTGTAGGCCAGCTAGCATACTGGTTCTGGTAATTCGTGGGTACCCTGATTATTAAATACAAATATGTGGCTAGATGAGCATGAAATTGCAGGGATAGCCACAAAACAAAATAAATAAATGGAAATGATATATGCCGTCGGCATTGACAGTGTCTAGGCCGCTTAGGAGCTCACAGGACATGCCACATTTCCATGTATGTCGACGGCATTGCCCGTCTAGGCCGCTTAGGAGCTCACAGGATATGCCACATTTCCATGTATGTCGACAGCATTACCCTCGGCATACACGTCTACCGGCGAGCTCCCAGGATCTTCCACGTGTCCATGTATGCCGACGGCAAAGCCCTCGACATACAATCCGACAACGTCAAACAGACGTTCGCGTGTTTTTTTTTTGCCTAAGGTCGAAAGCCCTCGGCATACATTCATATGCTGACGGCTTCGTGTATGCCGAGGGCCACGCCGCTAGCTGCCGACCGAGAAGATACGCTTTATGCCGAGGACAACCGTCGGCGTATACGTATGCCCAGGGCATTGTGTTTGTTGCCGACAGCTAGGCGCCCATGGCATACAGCCCGATTTCTGTAGTGCTTCACTGTTCTTTACATCGGACAACCGTCTGGGTCTGGGTCACATTCGCGAAGTGCAAGGTGGGGTCATCGTGGTGCAACTTATGGGAGATCGGTAGACCTGCCAATAGCGGCTCGAAGCATGAAAGGAAATACGATTCGTGTTGTAGAACCCACGAGCACATACTGGTGGGGCTATCACGGCTTTAGTGGCGGCGTCGAGGACGACATTGTCTCGATGTTACCAACACAATAGTTTGATATATTTTTATTTACCCTAGCAACACACGGGTATTTATTTACTAGTTATGCGTTGTTGACCAAATAAGTCAACTGCACCTCACATTATTGGATGGAGGGAGTAGCTGTCATCACCATTTTGGCACGTTTGAACTCAACCAACTTGCCGACGTCCGGCATAATCATCTTGGCAGCGTCTAGTCCCGCAAAGCGCTCTGTCCACTCCAACAGAAGCGGAGTTTTGGCAGCATTCAAGAGCTCGAAACCACAAAGTTCCTTGGTTGCGTGCATCCACGAGATCATGCCGGCAAGCACGACATCGAGGTGCCCTGGATCGTCACCACCAAAGAAGGGCTTCTTTGGTTCTCTCTTGGAGAGCAACCCCTCAAGTGTCTCCACCGCTTCGACCGTCTGTGTCATCGCTTCTTCCTTTTCTTTGCCCATATTGGCCCGGAACATCTTCAGCCATGGGGCAGCTAGCTGCAATAATTCGTCAAGCACGACATTCATTCACATATACATAACCTAAGAGTGCACTCTCTGTGTTTCCAAATAAATGGCTTATAAATTTAGTCATAAAATTATGATAGTTTTATGATAAATATTGTAGCTGTTGATATTTCCTGCTCTATATTTGTTCAAACTAAGAAAAAGCATTGATATTTTATTTATTTAATATTGTACTACGTGATGTTTCCGCCTATATATCCCGTCAAACATAGAAAGAATTGATATTGACTAAATTTATATGACATGTATTTAAGGGCAGAAAGAGCTAGTAGATCCATTTCCCCCTAATGCTAGCTATACCTACGCAGTGACAGCTGAAGAGAGGAACAGCTTGCGTACGTACATACCTTGCTGTCGATGTATGTGGCCCAGAACCATGCCATGGCACGTTCGTAGGGGTCGGCTGGGAGAAGCGACGGGCCGGTAGCACCAAAGATTTCGTCAATGTACTCCAAGATGACGAGAAACTTGCAGATCGGGACGCCGTTGTGGATGAGAACGGGCAACTTTTTGTTCACCGGGTTGGACCAGAGGAGAATGTCGCTCTTGTTATCGAGGTCCTCCTCCAAGTATTCGTAGTCCAGGCCCTTCAAGTTGAGTGCCAGCCCCACTCGTAGAGCGAACGGGCTCCGCCACGTCCCCAGAACCTTGAGCTCATCTCCTGCTGCCAATAGTTGTTCCTGCTTGTGTATACAGCCGAATATGTGTATATATCAGAAGTCAGAACTCAGAAGCTATATATTTGAATTTGACAGGTACTACAAGGCTCATCTCCGAACAACAAAATTTGAGAATGTATGGTGCTTGTCCTTGCTGCCGCTACTGCGGTGTGGAGCCGGAAGGGGCGAGCCGACGGCGAGCAGGAGCATAAGCGTGTGGCAGAGCATACCGGAGCCAGCGAAGCGGATTGCCCGAAGGCGATGGGCTTGGACGGAGCAGTTGCGAGCACATGAAATGCCATGGCTGATCTCTTTTACCGGCTGGTAACCGATCTTTCTTGCTAGAGCACAACGCGAGAGGATGACCGTCTGTTATATATACCCGACTATCACATAGGGTGTGAGTTTCTCGAAATCATAGCGTTTTGCCCACAGCCATCTTCTTTTCTTAGCCTGTCCCACCACATTTTTTGAAACGAGCACCATCCAAACACATTTTTTGAAACGAGTGCCACCAACACTTTAACATCTACAACAGATGATGTATAGTACTCACTCCGTTCCCAAATATAAGATGTTTTAGAATTTCTCTTTCCATCCGTATCTATACATGTTTTAGTGTAAGGTTCCCAAGTATAAGATGTTTTAGAATTTCTCTTTCCATCCGTATCTATACATGTTCCCAAATTCTAAAACATCTTATATTGTGGAACGGAGGGAGTAGAACAAGTGTCCAAAAAATTGTTTTTATGACATTAGACCCGAAAATGGTGCTCCAGCAGATGTCATATCTCCATGTACTGCTATAATTTTTGTGACAGCCCCATATTTTGGTCCCAAGTGCTGCAAATATACACTAGCCGAGCCGGTGCCACGAAACAAAAAATCATGCCGTGTGAAGCCTAATCGCCCGCGTGAAAACTTCTTGTGCGAGACCGCCGCCCCGTCTCCCTTCCCGCTACGATCACTGGTGGCCAAACAATTTTTTGAAACGAGCCCCACCCAAACACTTTTCTGAAACGAGCACCGCCTAACACTTATGGAGTGATTACTAGCCTGCATGAGGCTAGACCAGACCCGCTGGATGCAAAATCCTGGTGTTGTGGCCCGAACGTTGATTAAAGCACCTCCAGACCAGGCCCACTGAAATCGACCGTTTGTCCTTGTCCGTTTTCGTGTGGAGTGGAAGCAACCTCATCAACCAGGATATGAGGTGAAATAGATGAGAGGATATGAGGTGAAATAGATTAAGAAGAGTGAGTGGAAGCAACCTCATCAACCAGGATATGTCTCGAGACTATGTTAGTATTCACATTATTATGTTTAGAGTTTGCCCTACCTCAAAATTTTGAATTTATTGATTCAAAATTCTTATTGTGTAAGTTTAGTCAATGTGTTTTCTTTATGAAGTGCACTAACAACTCTATGCAAAAAAAATGTCGAGAGTATTGTGGTAAAGTTTTTTTTCCAGAGAATAAAGGAACACTAGAATGAGGTGTAAGATGAAGAAAGGGTAAACCAAACATGGTTGAAGTTGGTGTTGAGAATATGCCCTAGAGGCAATAATAAAATGGTTTATTAGCATATTCATGTTTATGATAAATGTTTATTATCCATGCTATAATTGTATTAACCGGAAACATAATACATGTGTGGAATATAAACAACAAGGTGTCCCTAGTAAGCATCTACTGGACTAGTTCGTTAGTCAAGAGATGGTTAAGGTTTCCTAACCATGGACTTGTTACAGTCACTTGATAACGGAGTCAATCATTGGGAGAATGATGTGATGGACAAGACCCAATAATAAAGAGTTGCAATTGATCGTGTTACACAGTTTCATTGCCAACGCTTTTAGTATATGCCAAGTATAGTTTCCTTAGACCATGAGATTATGTCACTCCCGTTTACCGGAGGAATACTTTGTGGACATCAAACATCGCTTCGTGACTGGGTGATTATAAAGATGGCTTTCAGGTATCTCCGATGGTAAGTTGTTGGGTGACATATATCAAGAGTGGGATTTGTCCCTCCATGTGACGGAGAAGATATCTCCAGGCCTTCTCGGTAATATAGCATCATAAAGTTTGCAAACGTGTGATTAAGTGGTAATCACGGAGAGACTATATTATGGTCGAGTAAATAGAACTTCCGAGTAACGAGATTAAACTAGATATGGGGATATCGACGATCAAATCTTGGACAAGTAAAATATCATGAGACAAAGGCAATCGTATACGAGATTAATTGAATCTCCGACATCGTGGTTCAACTGATAGAGATCTTCGTTGAATGTGTAGGAGTCAATATGGACATCCCGGTCCTTCTATTGATTATTGATCGGATCATGTCTGCACGTTCTCGAACCCGCGACTCGGCTGGCTTGGGGGCCAAGCAATCCCTAGGCATGTCGGCCCTAGGGTTTCCCCTTGCCCTCCACCTATATAAAGGGGGAGGGGGGTGCAGCACAGCCTAGAGGAGGCCAGCCCCAGCCGCACCACCCCTGCCCTAGCCGCACCCCACTTCCAGTGCCGCGCCACCCCTCCCCAGGGCTGCCGCGCCACCTCCTCCTCCTCTCCCTCTTGCACGGCTTGGCAAAGCCCTGTCCGTGGGAGATCTCCACCATCAACACCACCACACCATCGTGCTGCTGAGATCCATCTAGCCACTCCCTCCTTGCTTGCGGGATCAAGAAGGCGGAGTCTACATCGAGCCGTACGTGTGGATACCGTGGAGGCGCTGCTCGTGCGGTGCTTCATCGGATTGGATCGCGTGTATAATACATCTTCCCGCGACTAGACGAGTCTAGTTGCGGGGATCGACTAGCCAACCCCTGCATCGACAAAACACGTTTGTTCGATCTTCAATGGTAAGAGATTGGATCTTCACTTCGCTACTTGCATCTAATAGATCTGGATCGTTGGGTTTCTTCCGCTTGTTTCGTACGAAATTTTTGTTTTCTATGCAACGAACCCTTCAGTGGTATCAGAGACTAGATCTATATATTCGTAGATGTTGGTGCGATTAGAACACAAGGAGTTGTGGGCGTTGATGTTTTTGTTGCTACCTTCCCACGTGCATTTTGTATCTCGACAGTATGGTGAGATTGCAGCGGCCCAGACCAACTTTACTCGTCCGCGTACGAGAGACCCGTTTCACGACTGACATGCAACTTGTATTGCATAAGTGGCTGGCGGGTGTCTGTTTCTCTTGCTATAGTGAGATGCGATCTTCAACGAAAGGCCTTTCAAAAGGATATAAAATAAGCAACTTCACATCACCGTTGTGGCTTTGCGTAGATTAGAACGGTTCTATCTCATGACCCATAGAAGCCACGTAAAATTGCATAAACAAAGTTGAGGACGTCTAACTTGTTTTTGCAGGGTTTGTGATGTGGTATGGCCAAATGTGTGATTTGTGATAATGTATACAATGATCATGTTTGTAATCTTTCACGACTTGCATGTCGATGAGTACGGCAACCGGCAGGAGCCATATGGTTGTCTATTATTTTATGTGGCCTGCGTGCCAATATTATCACCATGTAATTTCTTTACTTTATCGCTAAGCATAGCAATAGTCGTAGTTGCAATAGTTGGTGGACACAACCATGGTGGTGGCGCCACAATGCTGGTGATGATGGAGATCATGCCGGTGCTTTAGATATGGAGATCAAAGGCACAAGAAGAAAAGGCTATACCATATCACAATATCTATATTGCATGTGATGTTAATCCTTTTATGCACCTTATTGCTTGCTTAGATTTGATCGCGACGGTAGCATTATAAGGTGTTCTCTCACGTTAATATCAAGATAATAAAGTGTTCTCCCCTAGTATGCGCCGTTGCAAAACTTCATCGTTTTGAAGCACCACGTGATGATCAGGTGTGAGATAGACTCTACGTTCGCATACAACGGGTGTATGCCAGATTTACACATACGAAAATACTACGGTAATCTTGACGAGCCTAGCATGTACAGACATGGCCTCGGGAACACGGAACCGAAAGGTTAAACACGAGTCATATGAATGATATGATCAACACTGAGTTGTTCACCATTGAAGCTACATCATCTCACGTGATGATCGGTTGTGGTGTAGTGAATTTGGATCGTGTGTCACTAAACAACCAGAGAGATGTTAAGTTTAGTGGGAGTTCATGTAGTAATTTTGATTAATTTGAACGAGAATTATCATAAACAAATGTCCTAAAAATGTATTTGCAAAAATCCTTGTAGATCATGGCCGACTACGATAGTCTGTTCGTTTGCTGAAGAGTTGCGTCTCGATGGGTCAAACTTTGTTGAGTGGTACCTGCGTCTGAGAGAATTCCTACACACCAATGCTGAGCTCTACTTGTTAGATAAACCATTAGAAGAATGCCCAAATATTTCTGCAAGCTATGAGGATTACATGAAGTGGTTTGAACAAAAGACCACCTACTTGAAAGTCGAGTGGATGATGTGCACCTTCATGAATTCTGACCTAAGTAGACAATTCAATAACTTGAGTGCAATGGAGATTGTTGATGAGCTGAAAAATAGGTTCTCAGCACAAGTTAGAATTGCAAGGTTCGAATGTCTGAACGAGTTTCTTTCACTCAAGATGGAAGAAAACACTTGCTTGGAACAGCACCTGAGGAGAATGCGTGAGATACATTATCGCCTCGTGCATGTTTGGAACTATGAGATGACTGACGATTTGGTGATAGATGGGGTGTTGCGCTCGCTTCCCCCCAGCTTCAAGAATTATGTCAGAGACTATGTCATGGGAGGGGATTCGATCACTTTCTGTGAGTTTGTGTCTCGGCTGCGTCATGTCAAAGTGGAACCCATAGCAGGAGAAGTCGTCAATCCAGAAGGTATATAGTGATATACAAGTTATAAATGTTTAAGTCCAAATTACAAATTGTGGTGGTTTTTTATAAGTATTCGATACTCATACTGTTTTATGAAAACAGGGCCTGCTGCTTAAGATTTGCATAAGGGATTGAGGAGACGTCGCGTGATGGTGGCAATCAAGGAGTTGATACTGGCGAAATTCTACTTCTACATTTATCTTTTTTATTAGAGGATTTGAATGAGTTTTGTAATCGAATTAAGTGTGATCTTTAAATTAGTGTGTCTCTTTTTGTGAGACGGTCATTCATGTTAAAGACAAGTGGTTGTTATATTTTCATGAGTAATCCTTTTTGGTGATCACGTTTCGATTATGAGAATATTGTCCTTATCTAGACGATGATTAGTTAAACATTTATAAATATGGAACATACTAAAATATCCAAAACTTAATAATGATAATTTGTTTTAGTCGTGCTAAGTATTGTGAAAAGCATTATGATATTTCACAATGCGCATCATTAAGAAGTGTGACTAAAATGCCACCCTTTAGAAGAGTGCTAAGAGTTGCTGAAAATAAACACAAGTGTTGGTTGTATTTTCAGCAAATATTAGATGTCATTATTTTGTGTGCTCCATCATAAATGAAATGATTAAATAGGTGTATTTATTCGAGTTATAATGTTTGATGAGATCAAATAAAATTCTGGAGTAAAGGATATTAAGTTAACAAGAAAATTGAGTCCTTTTGATTTGATCAAAAGAGACAAAAATATTGAGTTATTGTTTTAGCATGAAAACTTGTGCAAAGTGTTTTCACAAATTGAAATATTTATAATTTATTCAAAAGTGTTTTGATGCGACCTAAATATTGTAATCACATAATATTAGATATTGTGTGGTCTGATAAAAAGGGGTTTTCTTATTGTGGTTTATTATGACATTTAGATTTATTTGATAACACTCCGTTTAGAAATAAGGGTCTATATATGATTGATGCCCACAAGTATAGGGGATCGCTGAAGTCTTCGTTGGGAAGTATTACCCCAAATTTATAGTTCGACACGATGGGAACACAAGAATATCAATAAGACTTTAGCAATTGAGGCGTCACTCTCAACCACACCTGTATATCAATAACTTGCAGCAGTAGTAGTGATGGCAGTAAAGGATTCAAGCGAGCAGAAATAAAACAGCAGTAGTAACAAGTATTTCCCAGTTTTCACCGGAAAAGTGAAAGTGTAACTCAGAGATTAAAAACGTAGACATGAGGTGACAACAGGGCGTTGCATGAATGAGATTGATCATATAATAAAGTAAAGCTAGCAATGGGGCTTTTTCTCTAACTCCGATATATGTAGGTATGTGTTCCTTAAATAGTTATGCGCACTAACAAAGAGAATTTGCACAACATCTATTACCCTACCTGCCCATTTCACCGGGGCCAACTTGGAACTACAGGTAATTAAGGTCTACCCTTTCGCGAAGACCGGGACAATGCATTAACACTCCATGAACACATAGGATCCTCAAACTAGAACATCTCCCCCTTTTTTTCCCCAAACGTCACTTTTAGGGTTCGCAGGTTCGACATAACAGCAGGTGATACACTTTGCAGGTAAATACTAAACTCAATTATATGATGAAGCAAAAAGGTTCAGTACTGAAATCATGCCACTCAGGCCCTATTAGCAAGCATTAAACATAGCATAAGTGCATCAACACAATACAAAAGCATCCTCAAGATAAACCCTAAGATTATCGAGCAACGGGTAGCATTATATGATCAATCTCATCCAATCCCCATCCACCTCACATGCCTACAGCAAACTACTCACACATGGTGATGGTGAGGGAGCTCATGTTTGATGGAGATGAAGGCGGTGAAGATGGCGGTGAAGACGGCCTCCGGATCCTCCACCGGAGAAGAAATCCTGGATCGATCTGTCCCCCGAAACGAAGATCGTGATGGTGGCGGCGGTGTATTTCGCGAAAACTCCCCCTCCCCCTAGGGCAAGTGTTTTTCTCATATATGAAGGCATACGTCGAAGACCGGAGGCAAGACGGTGCCCGAGGCCCATTTGGGAGGGGCCCACGCGGCCAGGTACATGGGCCGCGTGGGGCCACCCCTTTTGGCCCTCCGGCACCCCCTCGTGTCCATCTTTTGTCCATCTTGCTTCTTTTCCATAAAAAGTGACGTGGTATTTTTCCCTGATTTTATTTCCTGCAAAAATAACCTGGGGAGAGACTATGCTAAAAACAGCGTCAGAAACAGCAGTTTTATTCGAATATGGAAGGATCTCGGAGCAAATTATGAGGCAAAGTGCTTGGAAAAGTGGATGCATTTTGGATGCATCAGCTCCCCCAAGCTTAGCTCATTGTTTGTCCTCAAACAACTCAAACGTAGTGCAGAAGCAATAAAAAGACTTTGACAAGAACTTTGCATTGCATATGTACTAATGTTTAAGAGCAACAAGTATTCAATCCATAATTTCTACAACATCTAACAAAATGCTAGCAAAGGTATATCTTATCAATGTTAAAGCATCTATACATGTCGCAAGAGAAATAGCACATAGTGTTAATACCTGGATGAGTTTGCCTAACTGTAGAGATAAACAAAGGTTCTTGCATCGCTTTTGGTTGAATCATGTATTGACTAGTGAACTCATTGTGCTTACCACTTTGCTCTCACTTTTATCAAAACATTTGATGTTCCCTACTATGACTCACATGCTTGACAAACTTGTAGTTAAAAGCCTCATGCCCCGTGAATACGAGTACCTACACCATGTGCTACTCAACTCGTGTAGCTAGGCAAGCTCGAGTTTTTTCAGTCATTGCGAGAATAAAGGCATCCTTAAGAGCGTCAACCGGGGTACCTCTTGCCCCAGGACATGGACAAGCCCATGTCCCAACAACAAGACAAACGGACAATGAACAATCTCAGCACTTCTTTTATTTACTAATGGTTTAGCTTTTTATTATCAAGTGCATCACTGAATGTTCAATGTGATATGCCGTAAATTTCCACCATGAATGATGCATGGCTTAGATTGGCGGCCCGGGCGTCTCTCTAGCCAATTATTTCCACTCCTCAAACTTGCTAGTTTCCACTTTTATTTCGACATGATAGGCATCCATAGACAAAGGTACATGATATCAACTAATTTTTTTCATTTGAGTGCAATGTTAAAAGCTTTCCATGTGTCAGCACATTTAAGCTAGCTCCTAACCACTAAGCTTGTCAAGCATATGACTTCATTTTTGAACATTTGAAAAATTCTTTCATTCTCTCCATGGTTGGCAAGTTTAGTAAGCACAATGGGATGCATAGACCTTTGTTTAGAATTACAGTTGTTCAAACCATAGCCAAGTATTATCCCTAAATAATATCTCACTTGCATCATCATACATACTAAACATGGAGAAGATAAACGTTTGCTACCAGTTCCCTAGATGTTAAAGAAATTAAGAAGTGCACACTTGCTGTTATTAAAAAGTCTTCATAAGCACAGCAAAGGTGTCATACCTTTTAACTACTTCATGCACATCAGCTCATCATTGTTGTTCTCCTCTCCCAACTCGAACTGCACATTAAAAACTCAACTGCATACAGTACTGTTTTTACCCTACCTAAACACCTCATAAAATTTTCATAATTTACAGGTGTGTAGGTTATGAAAAGTTGCAGTTGTGGTTAAAATTTCAGCTCAATTGGAGTTGCAGAAAAAAATGAAAAATAAAACAGTGAGAAGATTTCAGAAATTCCTGCATCTCCACTTTTGCATCGGATTCAAGAAAACGAAAATCTTTTTGTTCTTTTTGGTTTTTAGAAGCATAAAGCAAATGACCAGAAGTAAATAAGCAAGAAGAACAAATAAAATCTTTTGTGTTTTTGCAATTTGAAAGAAAGAAACCGAAACAAAATAAGAGTGATATAAAACAATGAAATGAGAGGGAGAGAAACACTCCCCCAAGCTTGCAGTCAAGCTAATATCCTGGGTGGTAACCATATCCACCACTTCCACCTCCAGGGTAGTAACCATATGGGTAGCTTCCCATGCTTGGGTATTGTGGCATCTCTTGAGGTTGGTACCCCTGCTGTGGTGGAGCTTGTGCCTCCTCCTGCGGTGGCTCCTCCCTCACGATCCACTTTCCAGTGCTCCTGTCAAAGAGGTCAGGACAAGGGAGCCTAATGGACACTTTCTGTCCATTAGTACTCAAATATGTGTAGAGATGAAACCCCCCATACGGAACACTCACTCCCATGTTGGATAACAAAGCAAAATCAAGTAATGTGGATTTCTCTACAAGGGTTCCCATATTATCATCATATCCTCTTTTGTTTTTAATGTATTTATAGATCAAAGTAGCAATAGCACCAGCGTAGATAGGGGTTCCATCAGAGACATTCCTACTTACAGCATTATGCAATGATCTAGCTAGAATGACCCCCAAATTATACTCACATGCCTTGTTCTCTTTCGCACATTTTAGCAAATAAACAATACGTTCGGTGCAAGCAGAAGTGTTGTCTCTTGCAAGAAAGCCTCTTGCAAGGAACAACGCAAAGTACCTCAAACTAGGGTGCTGTATGTGAGTAAATTTGCCCCTCATTAATTTATCAAGGGAACCAACAGAAATAGAGTGCCAAAAATTAACAAGTTCAGGATTTGAATCAGTACCAGTTTCTGCCCAACTCCCCGTATTTGCTACACGTATAGCATTGCAAAACTCATCTAGAGACATAACAAGACGCTCTCCCTTCATACTAAATTTGCAAACAAAAGTGGGAGAAGGTGCCTTACTTTTATTCTTGTACTTGTAAGTCTCAGGCCCTTCGAATCTGAAGGTAGAGAGGAACTCTCGTGAGAGCTCCTCATAAGTGTCCTGCGGGTTTTGAGCAAATGCCAGCAACCCGGTTGCTGTGGCGAAGGAGTTGAAGTCCTCTTCCATTCCCCATTCTTGAAGAACATGGGGGTCTTGCCATCTTATGGTGTGAATCCTCAATTTCTCCCCCACAAAGAATGCGGAGTCCTCCCAAAGGTGATTGTCATCGTAGTTGAGGGAGACCTTGCATGCTCTTCTCTTGGGCCTTGAACTCATCCCAAGCAATCTTTTGCCCTTGCTAAACATGGTACCTTGCTGCCCATAAATAAATTTCAACAAAACTCAAGATGTGAAACTATAATACAACATTAAGCCATCCACATCTAGTCCCCACATCAATATCATGCATCAATATCAACTAGGAAACCTAAATCCATGGATTTCTCAATCATATTTAGTGACAACTAGTGCAGCAAAATACTCCATATATAAAGCACAAGAACAAAAACTAATTGGATGAGTGGAGGAGTCACATACCAATGAGTAATCCCACCAAACAGATTTGAAAAATCTGCCCTAAACATGAAGATCCAAGGATAGCAGGAAGAGGGCTCGGGAAAATTTGGAAAAAATACCTGGAGCTGGTTTTCTGTCGAAGGAGAGGAGATGGGCACTGGCCAGCCACCTAACTACCTTTGTGGCCCAAGATGTAGGTTCCCACGCGGCCAGGTACTGTGGCCGTGTGGGGCACTCCCTTTTGGCCCCTGGTGGCCCTCTGGTGCTCCCCTTTTGGCAGTTAGTTCCTCTGGTAAAATAACTTACCTCCAAATTTTTCTGGAATTTTACGAGAAAATTTTCTACAGAGACTTTTCAAAACAAGATTTCTGAAATTTCTGCACTTTGAAATAAATATGCCCAAGCAAGTATTCTAGAATTCTTGAGTATATAAAATAAAAATGCAAGCAATCTTTATAAGGATCAAGTTTTCATCATCTCCACATTAATAATGAGGTTGATCAGGTCTCATTAATAATATGTAAAGGATATAACACATGATCTTTATTTTATAAGTAAAGAAGAGATTCAAGTTACCTCATATTTGACTGGAATAGTCCCAATCATTATGGTTGCATATTTTGGTTCAGGAGGTGGTAGAGGAACTTCAATACTTCCAATCATAAGAGTATTTCTTTTAATGCAATTCACCAATTGGTTTACCATTGTAACAACTTTCTTCTTGGGTAAATAGATAGTGTGCTCCTTTCCTTTAACATTGAATGTCACTTTGCTTTCAGTGCAATCAATCACAGCCCCTGCAGTGTTTAAGAAAGGTCTACCCAGGATAATAGATAAGTTATCATCCTCAGGCATGTCCAATACAACAAAGTCTGTAGGGATTATCACATTAGCAACAGAAATGGGTACATCCTCACATATTCCAATAGGTATAGCAGTTGATTTATCAGCCATTTGCAATGAAACTTCAGTTGGAACCAATTTGTTTAAGTCAAGTTTCTTATATAAAGAGAAAGGCATGACACTAACACCAGCCCCCAAATCACATAGTGCATATCTCACATAAGTTTCTTTGATTTGACAAGGAATAGTTGGAATACCAGGATCTCCACGTTTTTCAGGCACCTTCCCTTTGAAAGAGTAATCAGCAAGCATAGCAGAAATAGCATCAGTAGAAATATTCCTTTTATTAGTGACAATATCTTTCATGTATTTTGAATAAGGAGGAATTTTAATAGCATCAACAAGAGGAATTTGCAAATATAAAGATTTAATCAACTCAAGGAACTTCTCAAACCTAGTGTCATCGAAAGTTTTCATTACCTCTTGAGGATATGGTATGGGTCTTTGTACCCATAGATCCCTCTCTTTACCTTTTTGTGGATTTGGATGGTTTTTCTTCTTATTCTTTTCAATAGATGGTTGTGGGTCTTCCTTTTCAGCTGCTTCAGGTTCTTCAACATTTTCATCTTCTTGTGGTTCTTCTTCAGGTGAGGATGATTCCTCCTCTTCATTATTATTGTCTTCAGTCTCAGCATCAGAAATAGAGATATCATTATCTTGTTCTTCAGAATCATCTTTATCTTGGTTTTCATTAGGAGATTTGCCTGCAGAAAGTTTCTTCTTAAGAGCTTCTTGCTCTTTCCTCTTGGGATGGTCTTCAGGATAGTCAGGGTCCTGAGTACTTGCACCTCCCCTAGTATTAACTCCACAAACCTGCTTCTTCACATTAAGCTTTTCATACAGTTGATTTTGAAGAGAAATCATTTGTTCTACTTGATTATTCATCATCTCACAATGTTTAACAATTCTTTTTACCTCTCCCACATTAACATGCAAACTTTCACGAAGAAATTTAATTTTGTGAGAGTTTTCCATGATCATCATTCTAATATTATGCTCTTCAGGATCATGACGATAAGCAAAATCATTCTCATATGGTTTTTCAGTAAAAGATGTTACCTTTTCATTACCTTTTGCGGTGCTAATAACATTGACTGGGATAGGGAAACATGGTTGATCATCAGGAAATTTGACACCTCTTTCAGATAATTCCTTGAGATCAGAGGTTTTAATTCCCTTCACTTTAATGTCCTTTGAGACTACTTTCATTGCCTCCTTATTCAGTTTGAGTATACCTCCTTTTTGTTGGGAATATGCCCTAGAGGCAATAATAAAATGGTTTATTAAGCATATTCATGTTTATGATAATAGTTTATTATCCATGATATAATTGTATTAAATGGAAACATAATACATGTGTGGAATATAAACACCAGAGTCCCTAGTGAGCCTCTACAGGACTAGTTCGTTGATCAAGAGATAGTTAGAGTTTCCTAACTATGGACTTGTTATAGTAACTTGATAACGGAGTCATATCATTAGGAGTAATGGTGTGATGGACATGACCCAAACAATAAAGAGTTGCAATTAATCGTGTCACAAAAGTTTTGTTGTCAACACTTTTAATATGCCAAATATAGTTTCCTTAGACCATGAGATTATATCACTCCCGTTCACCGGAGGAATGCTTTGTGGACATCAAACGTCACTTCGTAACTGGGTGATTATAAAGGTGGCTTTCAGGTATCTCCGATGGTGGGTTGTTGGGTGATATGAATCAAGAGTGGGATTTGTCCCTCCTTGTGACGGAGAAGATATCTCCAGGCCTTCTCGGTAATATAGCATCAAAAGTCTGCAGACATGTGATTAGGTTGTAATCACGAGGATCCTATATTATGGACGAGTAAAGAGAACTTGCCGGTAACGAGATTAAACTAGACATGGGGATGTCAACGATTAAATCTCGGGTAAGTAAAATATCGTGAGACAAAGGGAATCGTATATGAGATTAAATTGAATCTCCGGCATCGTGGTTCAATCGAGAAAAGGTTTTCGTTGGGTGTATAGGAATTAATATGGGCATCCCGGTCCCGCTATTAATTATTGATATGATCATGTCTATGCATTCTCGAACCCGTAGGGTCACACACTTAACGTTCCGATGAAATTAGGTTTTGCGATGAATTAAATGATGAAACGAACGAATGGTGATTCAGAGTCTCGGATGGGATCCCGGACGTCACGAGAGGTTCCGGAGGAGTCCGGAGAATAAGATTCATATATGGAAAGTTGTTTCCGGAGGTTTTGGGAAAAGTTCCGGAAATTATTTGCAGGGTACCGAAAGGTTCCGGAATGTTCTAGAAGGTTCTAGAAGTGGGACCACATATTGTATGGGGGCCCACATGGAACAAAGGGGTGCAGCCACCACATGGTGTGCCGCAGCACCCAATGGCCCACATGGGCAATGCGGCTAGGAAAAGGGGGGAACCCACTCCTAGTTGGACTAGGAGTTGGGCCCTCCACCCTTTAGGAAAGGGGCCCAAGGAGGAGTCCTAGATGGACTCCAACTTGGAGGGCAAGCAAGGGGGCCGGCCGGCCCCTGCCCTAACCCTAGCCCGGCCACCTATATAAGGTGGGGGTGGGGAGGGGTGCGGCACACCCAAGGGCTGCCTCCCCAAGCTCCCCTGCCGCACCACCTCTCCCTCCACCTAAACCCTAGCCGCGCCACCCCTCCCCGAAGGGCTGCCGCTGCCTCACCTCCACACCAAGAGCTGCCGCACCACCCTAGCCCTAGGGGCTGCGCCACCTCCTCCTCTCCCTCTCCTCTTGCTTGGCTTGGCGAAGCCCTGCTCGTGGAGATCGTCATCGACACCGGCACTACCGTCGTGCTGCTGAGATCATCAAGGCCACGTCCTCTCGCTTGCGGGATCAAGGAGTTGACGTCTTCATCGAGCCGTACGTGTGGACACCGCGGAGGTGCTGCCCGTTGCTGCACTTCACCGGATTGGATCTCGAGGATAATACATCTCCTCGCGACTAGACGAGTCTAGTTGCGGGGATCGACTAGCCAACCCCTGCACCGACAAAACGCGTTTGTTGATCTTCAAGGGTAAGAGATTGGATCTCACGTTCGCTATCTTAATCTAGTAGATCTAGATCCTTTGGGGTTTATTCCGCTTGCCGCGTAGGAATTTTTTGTTTTCCATGCTGCGACCCCATCACTTTTTTCTCCGGAAATATCTCATCAGTGTTCCAATCATCATAATTCTTTGAGATAGTTCGCAATAGCTCAGTTGCTTCATCAACGGTCCTTTCCCTGAAAACATTACCTGCAATACTATCAAGATAGGCACTGGTGTTTTTAGTTAGTCCATTGTAAAATATATCAAGTATTTCATTCTCTTTGAGGCCATGGGTAGGACATTACCTAACCATCTTATCATACCAACCCCAAGCTTGGGGTAAATCCTCCTTTTCTTTCTGTGAAAAAATAGTAATCTCAAGAATTAGACTATGAATTTTATTAGCAGGGAAGTACTTATCAAAGAACATCTGCAAACATTCTTCCTTGCTAGTAATACATCCAGGTTCTAAACAATTATACCAAGTTTTAGCACTTCCTCCCAAAGAAAAAGGAAACAATTTCAAGAAATGGTAGCGTTGGTTAATTTCACCTTTCCCAATTAACTCAGATAATTCATGCAAATCAGCAACATGATCGAAAGGAAACTCATCCTCTCTCCCATAAAACTTAGACTTCTCAACCCTTTCAATGTGTTCAGGATCAATATTAAACTCATAGTCTTTATCATTAACTTTAATAGCTGAACCATTCATTTTATCAGTAACAGGGAAAAAGTCATCAAGAGGAGAATTTAAGTAGCTAGCAAGTTTATCCATTTCATCATAATCTGGACTCATGAAATCCTTAATTATAGCATCCTCTTTCTCAGAAGAAGTTTCCATATCTTCACAATATTCCCTAGCTTCTAGTTCAGATTCCACATTTTTATAAATAGAAGATTCAGGATTCTCAGGTGTTTCAGTTAACTCAGATATTTCAGGAATTTCAGGTGTTTCAAGTGCCACTTCTTTGTCTATGCTGCCACATGTTAAATCACTTCCATTACTAGTAGACATTTTAGACAATGGTGAACTAGAAACAATTTTTCCTCTTTTCTTAGGAACAACAGCAGAAGCAACATCAGGTGAAAAGTTTGCCTACTTGGCAAATTGTTACCTGCACGAGTAGTTGAAGGCCTAATTTCCTTCGGAGTGTTCTTTTCCTTTCCCATGGTTAGGAACAAGCAAATGCAGCAAATAAATGATATCAAGTTGTCTTACCAATAAAGCTAGGTTCCCCAGCAACGGCGCCAGAAAACGTCTTGATGCCCACAAGTATAGGGGATCGCTGAAGTCTTCGTTGGGAAGTATTACCCCAAATTTAAAGTTCGACAAGATGGGAACACAAGAATATCAATAAGACTTTAGCAATTGAGGCGTCACTCTCAACCACACCTGTATATCAATAACTTGCAGTAGTAGTAGTGATGGCAGTAAAGGATTCAAGCGAGCAGAAATAAAACAGCAGTAGTAACAAGTATTTCCCAGTTTTCACCGGAAAAGTGAAAGCGTAACTCAGAGATTAAAAACGTAGGCATGAGGTGACAGCAGGGCATTGCATGAATGAGATTGATCATATAATAAAGTAAAGCTAGCAATGGGGCTTTTTCTCTAACTTCGATATATGTAGGTATGTGTTCCTTAAATAGTTATGCGCACTAACAAAGAGAATTTGCACAACATCTATTACCCTACCTGCCCATTTCACCGGGGCCAACTTGGAACTACAGGTAATTAAGGTCTACCCTTTTGTGAAGACCGGGACAATGCATTAACACTCCATGAACACATAGGATCCTCAAACTAGAACATATCCCCCTTGTTTTCCCCAAACGTCACTTTTAGGGTTCGCAGGTTCGACATAACAGTAGGTGATACACTTTTCAGGTAAATACTAAACTCAATTATATGATGAAGCAAAAAGGTTCAGTACTGAAATCATGCCACTCGGGCCCTATTAGCAAGCATTAAACATAGCATAAGTGCATCAATACAATACAAAATCATCCTCAAGATAAACCCTAAGATTATCGAGCAACGGGTAGCATTACATGATCAATCTCATCCAATCCCCATCCACCTCACATGCCTACAGCAAACTACTCACACATGGTGATGGTGAGGGATCTCATGGTTGATGGAGATGAAGGTGGTGAAGATGGCGGTGAAGACGGCCTCCGGATCCTCCACCGAAGAAGAAATCCTGGATCGATATGTCCCTCGAAATGAAGATCGTGATGGTGGCGGCGGTGTGTTTCGTGAAAACTCCCCTCCCCCTAGGGCAAGTGTTTTTTCTCATATATGAAGGCATACGTCGAAGACCGGAGGCAAGACGGTGCCCGAGGCCCATTTGGGAGGGGCCCACGCGGCCAGGTACATGCGCCGCATGGGGCCACCCCTTTTGGCCCTCCGGCACCCCCTCGTGTCCATCTTTTGTCCATCTTGCTTCTTTTCCATAAAAAGTGACGTGGTATTTTTCCCCGATTTTATTTCCTGCAAAAATAGCCAGGGGAGAGACTTTGCTAAAAACAGCGTCAGAAACAGCAGTTTTATTCGAATATGGAAGGATCTCGGAGCAAATTATGAGGCAAAGTGCTTGCAAAAGTGGATGCATCAATGATTCGCATAAATTTTTTCATATGGGTTATGAGAAAATATGGTTTCAATAATTAGAGACGATTGCGAATAAGATTTGTAGTATGTTCATAAGTGTGACTATGAATAAAAATTCCACAATATGAGACTAAAAGGGGCAGACAAATTTTGTTGGTTGTGCTAAGTATTTTAGTGGTTTATCATGAAAATGTTTCATAGATAAAAGAATTGTTGGAATAAGTTGAGAAGCCAAAACAAGGTGGTTAACCTTGCCTTTTATTGTATCAAGTAGCATAGTAGAAAGTGTTCTATTTGAGTTTAAAGCTTGACACATGAAAGAGGAATTAATGATAGTGATCATTGAATTTCGGTTTAGTTTATCTAAAGAAAAGTAGGATTCAAGAATATAAAATTTTGTCAGGTTACAAAATAATATTCATGATTTACTTGTCATGTTTCAAAAACAAGACATACCTACGAAACTACAAAGAAGAAATAGAAGCCTTAAATACGAAAATGGATGAGAGTCATCCTATGTTAAGTTTAAATCACGAAGTAATTGTTGCTTGATTTTGTGAAAGTGATGTTTCACATATTTATTCCTCAAAAGGGGTTTTGTAGAGAATAAATACAACTTAAAGCTAGCAAAGTACTAGTGTTTCATATATGAGTTCTCGAATTTTAAAAGTTAAATTAAGAATTTTGGAGGTGTCCAAAATATGGAGAAAGTGCGTGAGAAACTGAGTGGGATCTTGTTGAAATATGTGGTGAAATATATCAAGTGAGGGCATAAGCTAATTTACATTATCAAAATATGTGGAGACATATGTTTGAGTGGGAGCTGGTAAATCATTGTAATCAAATATAAGGATAACATATTTCTGAGTGGGAGCCAAAGTGGTTTCACAATTTAATATGTATATGGTGTATATTTGAGTGGGAGTTTACAACATCTTCTTTACATGAAATAGAGATTTCGTGAATGTTGTAAATAGTTCAGGAACCAACGTATAACTTATGAAGTTAATTTGAACGTCAAATATCTATGGAGATAGATGTATCTATGGTGGATAGATATGTGTGATAAACATTAAGTCAGGATGTTTAACCTGAATAAGATTTTGAAGGTGTTCAAAATGGAAAAAGTGAAGAAATGTTCATTTGCTTGTGAGAAATAGGTGAAACATTGAGTTGATGACTCAATACAAGAATAATGGTTGGAGGATATGTTGGTATTCGCTATGGCTTGCTCATAGGTCTAAACATATAAGAACCATAAGTTTGTATTTGATGAAATGTGACCCAAGTTTTGGTTGGAAGAACATGTTCGAGGTGAGGAGTCACTGAGCATGGAGATAAGAGAATTAAATCTAGAGATTGGTAGACTTGGTTGAAGTCATGACACCGAACTAGATTAGAGATCTCATAAAGGCAGAAACACAGGGAAAGCTTGATCAAAAATATCGAAGTGACATGTATTGCACTGTCGATTTGTGAGTCTACAACATATAGGAGTATATGATTAATTCGAGGATTAATAGATATAATATTTTGGTTTGAGAAATTTTGTTTCAAGATCGACTGAGTTCCGGGTGCACATACTATGTGAAAGTTCTTTTAACTGATCATACATCATGTAGGCATAAAAGGGAAACGAAAATCTCACTCTGTAACCAAATATATTATATTCATCATATGATAATGAGGTTTATCATGTGATGATGAAGTAATGTCAAAGTAGGTGACATTAACATTTTGCAAAGAACATGTAGAACTGTATAGTACAGAACTTAGAGGACAGAACCTCTTCTACGAGCAAACATGATCAGCACTGAGACTCCATGAGTGTTAGACTCCTTGGGTGTTGGATTGAGAAAATGTAAACTAGATTATTGACTATAGTGCAAGTGGGAGATTATTGGGAATATGCCCTAGAGGCAACAATAAAATGGTTTATTAGCATATTCATGTTTATGATAAATGTTTATTATCCATGCTATAATTGTATTAACCGGAAACATAATACATGTGTGAAATATAAACAACAAGGTGTCCCTAGTAAGCCTCTACTAGACTAGTTATTTAGTCAAGAGATGGTTAAGGTTTCCTGACCATGGACTTGTTACAGTCACTTGATAACGGAGTAAATCATTGGGAGAATGATGTGATGGACAAGACCCAATAATAAAGAGTTGCAATTGATCGTGTCACACAGTTTCATTGCCAACGCTTTTAGTATATGCCAAGTATAGTTTCCTTAGACCATGAGATTATGTCACTCCTGTTTACCGAAGAAATACTTTGTGGACATCAAATGTCGCTTCGTGACTAGGTGATTATAAAGATGGCTTTCAGGTATCTCTGATGGTAAGTTGTTGGGTGGCATGTATCAAGAGTGGGATTTGTCCCTCCATGTGACGGAGAAGATATCTCCAGGCCTTCTTGGTAATATAGCATCATAAAGTTTGCAAACATGTGATTAAGTGGTAATCACGGAGATCCTATATTATGGTCGATTAAAGAGAACTTGTCGGGTAACGATATTAAACTAGATATGGGGATATCGACGATCAAATCTCGAGCAAGTAAAATATCGTGAGACAAAGGGAATCGTATACGAGATTAATTGAATCTCCGGCATCGTGGTTCAACTGATAGAGATCTTCGTTGAATGTGTAGGAGTCAATATGGACATCCCGGTCCCGCTATTGATTATTGATCAGATCATGTCTGCACGTTCTCGAACCCATAGGGTCACATACACTTAACGCTCCGATGTAGTTAGGATTTGCAATGAGATAATTGATGGAATAAACGAATGATGATTCGGAGTCTCGGATGAGATCCTAGACGTCACGAGGAGATCCGGAAGAGTCCGAAGAATAAGATTCATATAAGGAAAGTGGTTTCCGGAGGTGACGGAAAGGTTCCAGAATATTCCGGCAGGGTACCAGAACTTTCTGGAAGGTTCTAGAAGAGTCTAGAAGTGGGGACCACCTATCGTATGGGGCCCACATGGACCAATGGGTTCTGCAGCAGCCTTAATGGGCTGGCCGCACCAGCCCATGGCCCAACCGGCCAAAAAAGGCAAGGGGAGGCCGAATCCCTAAGGGACTCGGCTGGCTTGGGGGCCAAGCAAGCCCTAGGCCGGCCGGCCCTAGGGTTCCCCCTTGCCCTCCACCTATATAAAGGGGGGGTGCAGCACAACCTAGAGGAGGCCAGCCCAAGCCGCACCACCCCTGCCCTAGCCGCACCCCACCTCCAGTGCCGCGCCACCCCTCCCCAGGGCTGCCGCGCCACCTCCTCCTCCTCTCCCTCTTGCACGGCTTGGCGAAGCCCTGTCCATGGGAGATCTCCACCATCAACACCACCACACCATCATGCTGCTGAGATCCATCTAGCCACTCCCTCCTTGCTTGCGGGAACAAGAAGGCGGAGTCTACATCGAGCCGTACGTGTGGATACCGCGGAGGCGCTGCTCGTGCGGTGCTTCATCGGATTGGATCGCGTGGATAATACATCTCCTCGCGACTAGATGAGTCTAGTTGCGGGGATCGACTAGCCAACCCCTACACCGACAAAACACGTTTGCTCGATCTTCAAGGGTAAGAGATTGGATCTCCACTTCGCTACTTGCATCTAATAGATCTAGATCGTTGGGTTTCTTCCGCTTGTTTCGTAGGAAATTTTTGTTTTCTATGCAACAAACCCTTCAGTTGGAGTATCTATTGTTTTTAGGTATTAGTTTACTTTATTAAGACCATCATCTTTGCCTTGTTCTAGACCTCTTGTTTTAATATTATTGAACGGTTAAGGTGTTGTTAAAAATAATTGTGCTTAAAGTGGAATGCACAAATAAAGTGATAAGACCTCATGATGAGGTTGAAATATGATTACATCTTCTTTGTGCATTTGATTTTATTTTGTAGATAAGATAGTTCCTTAAATATTAGATTTTATTAATATACTCATGATAATGATTAATCTTGCGATATAATCCCTCCGTTTCAAAATGTAAGATGTTTTAGGTGTTATACATGTTGTTTAGATGCATAATAAAATGACTGAACATATATATATTATTAAAAATGTGTCTAAATACATTTGTATACATGTGAATATGGACAAAAGCTAAAACATCTTATATTTAGGAATGGAGGGAGTAGGAAATAAATTATGTTGTGACATTGTTACAAACTCTCTATAGTGGTCAAAAACCTCCCTCTTGATAAGTCTTTCACATACGAAAATGGTATAATTTTCTTGTGCATCAAAATCCCTTTGAGACACAATTATTTTTCATATGTGTTTACCATACCTACCTACATGTGGTGTTTTACCTCCACTCTAAGTAAATTGTTCTGTGCACTAAAGAATTTTAGCTTCATCATTTTGTGTTTTGGTCACATCTAATAGGGAACTGGAATAAATGGGATGGCCACAAACTTGACAAGTGCAGCTACCCTCTAGGTAAAAAAAAATAAGCATGGAGTATTATCACCTATGCATAGAGGTTAGGTGCTTAGAAAAATGAGAAAAAAGATAATTAAACATAATTTTTAGTATGCGAGTAAGATGAGGGCATAAACTCCTTATTCAAGGGTGGTAGAGAAAGCGAAAAAGCTATAGAGTGAATAATGATAAAGACACCAATGATAGGGTCAATGGAACCCTACGTCATGGAACAATTGACGTGAGAAAACACCTCCAAAAATATTTATAAACTCTGTTTTCTATCAAAATTTGGTGTATAATAATCACTATTTCTCTCTGTGAAGGGTCTATCTATCTTCTTTATAAGAGTCAGGAGATGCAAGTCTATAAAAATCTATCTATGGCAGTAGGAGCAATTTCTTTACTTTATGTTTCACTTTGCAACCCTATCATGTGCATGAGCTTGTACATTTGTATCATGATGCATGAATGAGTAATTTCCTACATGTTTTTTATGCTACTTTTGCACCATGATGATAATTGTTTAAAGATGTATTATGTAAATTGCTTGTTCCTCTTTTATCTTATTTAGATCATTTTATGCAGAGGCGTAGATTGGATCATATGTTTGACTAAGTATGCTATGATAACAATTTTCAAAGCCATTCTATTTTATCATCTTTACGTTTGAGGATGAGTATCGATTAAGCCTGGTGATGTTGGTATGTCGAAAATGTATGTATGACTTTTAAGCTTATTACGTTGTATCCTTTCATATTTTACTTCAATGTTTTGAATGGTTTAATGGATTTTCAAAAAAAATCCAATTTATTTATTATCTAATACGGAAGGCGGGAAACCCATAAAAAATTAGTTTAAAAAATCTTTGATACACAAAAAAGGAAAAGAAATTTGGTGCTCATATTTTATACTTTTTTGAAGAAAAAAGAGACCCAGTACCGAAAGCAATTGAGAGCCCAAGAGTCGAAGTAGATGACGCCTCTATTTCTACGATCGTAGCATCACTGCATCATCAAGTGATCTAGAACACCAATGAGTGGGGAACCAACTAAGTGAATATCGAGCCCTCCGACGTCACACCCTCAATTGGGTCTGGAAGGAGTAGAAGACTTGCATATAGATTTTGGTGTATGGGGCTGGTGCACCCGAGGGGGTTGGGGCGTTGTGACATCCCGGCACATGCCTTAATAGGATTGATAGAATACTCATATTAACAAGGTATACCTTCTTTTTCGAATGCTCATCTTCAAAAAAAAATCAAGGTTAAACGTGTTTGGTCTGGAGCAATTTGTGGATATGACTAAGAGCGAAGTGCGCGGGAAAGACTAGGGTTTCTTAATGATCATTTCCAGTTTGGAGCCAAAAAAAATTGGAGGTTATAGTAACACTTTTTTGTAGATTTTTTTTGAAACTTTTAAAATTGTTTTTTTTAACGGGAGCACGTGGAGCACCTAAAGTGTCGGGAGCACTAGATATCCTCTCGTAAAATGACGTCAAGGGGCATGGTTTGTAAGCCCATTCCCCCTCGACACAACTAGTTATGGGATGCCGTAGGCATATTTCGGGTTTTCAATGAGAATTCAGGCACTCTTGAAAAAAAAATGAGAATTCAGGCATACCTAGCTAAACGACGCTAGTCGTTGTTGGTGGTGCTCAACTCTATTTAAACTTGAGTTTAAATATTTTTTTGAGGAAAACATAAATCACAAATGACATAGCAGACATAATTTTATTTGTTGACTTGGGATAGCTGACTTTTGGTGAGTCACTGACATGCAGGGGCGGAACTAGGTATCTGGCAAGATTTGGCAGCCGCCATACCTAAAATTTAGCGTGAATACTAAACATATGTTTCAAGTTTGTTTTTGTCTACATTGATGTAGTTCAGATTTCAGAGTAAGAAACAAGATCCAGAGATTGTGTGATGAGAGTCCTGTACGTGCTGCGAAAGTAAGGGCGTGTTCGGAAGTCCTCTGGCTTCCAGCTTCTTAGAAATCCAGGACGGAGCAGTGCCGAACAGCCTAACTCCAGGAAGCTAGATCCGAGAAGCTGACCGAAATCGCTATACAAAATTCGGAGCACCTGTTTTGCAGTTCTACGGATCAGCAATCGGCGGAGCAGCTAAAAATTACGAGGTCATGCCACCGCGAAGTGAAAAGAAAACGGTTCGTTCTCTATTTTCATCCCGAGCGAGGCGAGTCCCGATCCAATCGCGTTTGCTGTTGCACATGTCTCCCGTCCCCGTGACCTAGTCGCCGGCCTGCCGCCACCATGTGCATGCGCCGCCACTCGACGCCGCCGGATTCCAGCCGCCGCCGCGCCCCTCTCCACTGGCTGTCCTCATTCCCACACATGCGACCACGTCCCCCGCCGTTGCTCCGGCCAGGACCCTGG